>BPLR01005470.1:0-29460 GCA_021605095.1 Caerostris extrusa | reverse complement strand
ATGGATTTCAATATTCCGCGTTTTCATGTAAAATGAGACCGGCTTACAGGGATTCATCAGACTCGTTTCACGGCTACTAAGTACTTTAGTGGTGATTCATTATGCTTAATCAATGGGTCATTTATTGTGCACCATGATGGCGCTATGGGTAAAATTATTTAATCAGCATTAAAATAATTGTTGTTCATTTTCTATTCTAATTTATATTCGTTTCATTTTTAAAAAAAAATTAATTAAATTGTAAGATTTTATTCATCTAATTTAAAATAAAATGTACTGTTTAAACATGTAATTGCATCTTAAAATGTGTTGATGTTTACGTACCAATCTTGACTACATTTCGTATGTGATCAATGAATTATGAAGATGATATTGTTTGTGTGATAATGGTGTTAGTTGTTTCTTTCTTTCTATTCTTAATTATATATTGTATTTTCTGACTTTTTGTATCTTTATATTGAAAATTAAATGTTAAAATAACACATCTTAAAAAGTGATGATTTTATGCATTTATTTTTGTTAGTATGAAAACTTAACCGATAATTTTTTATCAATGAATTGTCTATGATGAGGTTAGCTAATTTGATCGTCAATCACAAATAATTTTTCTCTTCATAATATAAATTTTTAAATTAATTTTTTTAATTTCGGGACCTTAACTTTTTTAATTTCTGAATTTTTAAATTTTTTAAATTTTCTAAATTTTAAATTTTTTTTTTTAATTTCTAGAACTTTTTAAATTTTTAATTTACTAAGCCACCATTTTTTAATTTCCTGAGCCTTCATTTTTTTAATTTCCTGAAATTTCAATTTTTCAAATTATCTGAATCGCCATTTTTTGATTTCTGAATTTTTTTCATTTTTTTCTTTTATTTTCCTGGTTTTTCCATTGTTTAATTTCTTAAACTTTTTAATTTTTGATTTTCTGCATTTTTTCGTATTTTCAATTTTTAATTTTCAAATTTTTAAATTTTTCAATTTCTTAAACTTTTTAATTCTTTTTATTATCTGTACTTTTCAATTTTTTAATTTCCTGAAACTTTCTATTATTTAATTTCTGAACTTTCAAATTTTTTTTTAATTTGCCGAGGTCTTCAATTATTTTAATTTTCTGAATTTTTCACTTTTTTAATTTCTTGAACTTTTTCTATTATTTAATTTCCTGAACTTTTCAATATTTTAATTTCCTGGACTCTTCAATTTTTTTTATTTCTTATATTCAATTTTTTTTAATTTCCTAATTTCTTTAATTTCTAATGATAATAATTTCTATGCAGAATTAATAATGATAATAATTTCCATGCAGTTCCTACATTCACTGTTTTGTACACACATGCACAAGCAATAAATAAATCTCACTTTATTGCAGTAATTGTGATCTTAGAGGACAAAAATATGTATACTGTTTAAACATTTACATTACATTAAAAATGTTAATTATAATTAAAAATGTGGTGTTTTTTTTATTATTTTGTGTAACATAGCGTTAATTATACAAAAGAGCAAAACAGTGAATTTTTCATTCTCTCTTTTTAAAACTATTCTTTCAGATTTTTCTAATATTGCTTAAACAAAAACTAAATTGTACTTTGAATTGAACCCAATTAGTTTCGAACTTTACTACTTTATATATCATATTAATGGAATTTTTCATTTTTAAAACAAAATGGTAAAAAGTTTAAAAAAGGTAGAAAATGAGTTACAATAAAATTAATTTTTTTTTTTTATCATTATCTGTTTGAGGATTCATTAAATTGTGTACAAAAAAAAATAAAAATAAAAACTAATTAAAAACTAATTTGCAGAAAAGTTTTTGAAATAATACAATTTAGAAGCTAATAAAGGTTAAAAATTAAAAGTTTACATTGATTTGACATTAAATATTGTGAAAAGTTGTGCATGCTAATACTGAACTTTTTATCAAATTTTACGCACATTTTTTCAAACATAATACAGTGATAAAGAAATACTTAAAACAAAATGCAGCCAAATATTCTTAGACAAAAAGATGGCTATATATTGTTTTTTATATAATTTAGGTCTTTTTATAAATCAAGGCAGATAAAAAACTCTACTATGATTTTAATTCTACTAAATTTCAAATGTTAATTGCTTTTGTAGAAATAACATATATTGATTGTATGATTTTATTACTGACACTTTTTTTGCTCTACAATAACAAAATATTTCACCGATTGGCTTCTTCTCTGAATTGAAAAAAAAAAGGATGTCCAATATAGTGCCTTTTATTTATAATTTAGGTCTTTTTTGTAAATGAATACCCATCTAAAATTCTACTAAATCCCACAGGTTAATTGCATTATAAAGTAGCATATGCTGATATGATTTTATTACAGAAACTTTAATTTTGCTCTATACAATAACAAAAGTTGTCACATAATGGTTTCTTTTCTGAATTGAAAAAAAGATGTCAACATATTATATAATTATATATAATTTAGGTCTTTTTTAGGTCGTCTTTTTCTATGATGTAGGTCTCTTTATAAATCAATACCCATCAAAATTCTATTATGATTCGGTTCTACTAAATGCCAAAGGTTAATTGCATTGTAGAAATAGCACATGCTGATTGTATGATTTTATTACTGAAACTTATTTTTTGGCTCTACAATAACAAAATTTTCCACCGAATGGTTTCTTCTCTGGATTAAAAAAAGGATGTCAATACAGTATTTTTTTACATAATTTAGGTCTTTTGTAAATCAATACCCACCAAAAAATCTACTATGATTCAGTTCTACTAAATGCCAAAGGTTAATTGCATTGTAGAAATAGCACATGCTGATTGTATGATTTTATTACTGAAACTTATTTTTTGGCTCTACGATAACAAAATTTTTCACCGAATGGTTTCTCTTCTGAAATTGAATATCGATTCTTTTTCTTGTTTTATTTTCTCTCTCTCTATTCCTTCCAACCTTCTTTTTCTATCTTTTTACTAGAAGAAGAGAAACTCAGAACTTAAATTCAAAGAAAAACCACAAGTCTTGGTAAAAGAATTTCACTTTGAAATAAATTTCCTTTTTTTTTTTTTTTTTTTTTTTTTTTTCAACTATTTTTATTATTTCTTTCCTTCAAAATTACCTTTAGGTTGGATCTATCAAAGTGTTTCTCAAGAACTTTTCCGTTTTTTTCTGAAACAACACTCCATTTCTTTTTTCTTAAAGTAGATCTAAAGGAAATTCCTTCCAAAAAAAAAATAGTATGCTATTCGGGTTTTAAAGTCTGTGGATATGAGGGTTTACGTTCTGAGATTTCTTTAACACAGTTTAAAACGAACTTTTGAAAATACGCTTTCGTTTTTCTACATAAAACACGAAATATTTTACTAAGACAGGCCAAAATATTATCGTGGAACTTATAACTATTTTTGGTTTTATTTCTCGGATTCGGCTGATAATAGTAAACAAATTTCTTCTATTTTTAAGCCAACTTTTTGTTCAAAAAAATGTCACGCAATATTCCATGTGCTAAAATCTAAAATCCATCAATTTTCGTAAGCTTTCATTTATAACGAGATGTCAGTTATCTTGTAATGATACAATAAAAATGGTGACACAATAAATGATGATTCAAAGTAATATCTAAATGTTAGTACTTAGATTCTTCCATAACATAGATTAAATAGACCACAATTTAGGGCCTTATATTCCAAGAATTATATGCTAAAAAAATGTTACATTTTGAAGTGCAGATTATAGGCTGCTGTGGGCAATCTAAAAGCATTTATTTTCGGAAACTTCATAAATTCGAGACTCACCACTTAAATTAGTTTTTTTTTTCCCGGAAACTTCTTATATTGCATATCGACGACTAAAATTTGCAATTTTTTCGGAAACTTCATAAATTCTACATCCACCCCTTATATATGTATTATTTTCGGATGCTTCATAAATTCTAGATCCACCATTTTTGAATCATCCATTGCATTTTGCTTGATGATGGCACATATCCTCATTAACTCATCAGCATAATAATATAAAGAGCTACTCTAATAAAAACCATAAACAATTTTTAAAAAAAAATAAATAATAATATAGTAAAAAAATGATAAATAACAGTAAAATAAATCTTTAGATTACAGCCTTGTTGTTATCAAGGATCATACCGGTTGTGCTTCAATGAGTAAGCACAATTTATTGTAGAGCAATAGTAATAGACATAAGAACTGTATGACGAAGATGTTATCTCAAAATCAAATCGATCAAATGTAAATGAACAATATGGTTATCCACACACTAAAATCTCTTCTAAAATCATTTTTTACAATTTGAGTACCATAGAAACATTTATTTAATGCATCCCTTACACAGAGCATTGGTAACCCATAAATGAAAAAAAGGAAGCCAAGTCAACAGTAGGGCAGCACGGCAGTCCCCGCACTTGACGAATCCCGGGGCTATAAAAGTTGACTGGGAGGATATTAAAAACTACTTTTGGTACTAAAGGGATTCCGCCAAAGTGCCTGGAGGGGCATGTCCCCAGAGCTCGGGATTAGGATGCGAAGAGCGACTCGCTTAATCCATATGGATGATGCATTTGACATCGGGATAATGGCCCATCACTCTGCCGAAAGTGTGACGGGAGGACATTACTTGTGTTTCGCAATGTCCTCGGAAGAGAGGATTTCTTCGGGGAAGTGGGGCGGAAATAAAGAATTATGGACTGCTGGAGGAAGAAGTATCCATGTTGCTGCATAGGCAGGTAAAGAAATGTTAGTATTACGCTTTGCTTTTTGGGAGGAAGAAGAAGGAAAGAATCCTTTTCAGAAGTAAACATAGGGAATAGATCTTACAGGAGGTATATATTACAGAAAATCTTTTTTAATAATGGTTTCAATTTGGAATAAACTCAGAAAAATGCAATGTAGATTTTAGACAACATGAATCCATAAGGAATGCGTTTTTTCCCCCCTTCATTCTAATATAAATATAAAGCATTTTAAATGCATGTTTTTTAAAAGTTAGTTGGGAGATTTTGAATTCTTAATTAATAATCATAAGAAGCAGCATTTTTTATTGTAAAACGTTTGATTTTACATCATTGGATTTCATACATCACAGATGCATGAGATTGGGACATAAAAGTAAAATACCAACAAAGCAAATTAAATACAAAACAGCAAAACAAAGCAGAACAGTAACTCATAACAATGACAATAATTATATCAAACTGTGACTACATAAAAATAAAGAGAAAATTAGTCGCTGGATGACAATTGCATCAACTCCCCAGCCCGCCAGTATTTGCAGTATAAGTTTTCATTCAAAGAAGAACAAAATAGCAACTGATCTTTGTCCATCTCAGAGTTTTGGTTGCAACAAAGGACTGCTATATATACCAATGCTCTGTAATGTTTAGAAAGACAATTATGTCCAGTCTCCATGCGGAAAGCAGATACTGCGATAGATCTAGGAGAATCTGGGTATTTACAAATCGAGTCTTTTCACTTCGTTTTCTTAGTTAATATCATAATTTTTCCGCTTAGCATTTCTGATAATTCTCTTAATTGATAAAAATGGTATTTCACCATTATTTGGCTGTGCAATTTCAGTTTCCTTTTTAGCTAATTTATCAACCCATTCATTTTCATACTATACCTACATGAGATGGGATTAGTAGTGGAAAGGTTTCCTTATTAGTATTCCTTATTCCTTATTAGGTTCCCTTATTCCTGATGAGTACCATGGAGAGGTTTCCCCCTCTGCACTCGCGAGATGATCTTTCCAGGGCTTCAATTACTTTTCCCGTTCAGATTCAAGGAAAGGACTTATAAGACTCGACACCATAGTGTCTGGGGCTTTCAGTTCTATTATCAAGTGTTGAGAAAAAAAGTTGAAAGATTTAAATTTAAAATTTAAATTTCTCTGAAAATCTTTTGCGATTTAAAAGCTGGAGCAACTTGGCCGATAGCGCGTTGGGTTTGAGATGCTGCTACTACTACTACACCACACCAGATCACCTAGAGCTAAGATGCCCCTTTTACACGCTTAGGAATCATGTGGGAGAAGTTGTATCAACATAAATTTGAAGAAATACTCCACACGAACGGCGTGTATATACCTTCCTCCACTGCTAAAAGAGTCCAACGGAAGGATATCAAAGAAGGACAGATTTATCGTTTCCATACCTTACATAGGCACTAGAACACGTTTGAACATGTGATGGAAAACTCATTGTATTTACAAACGACTTTGATCAAAATGTCTAGAATTGGAAAAATTAATTATTAAATTTTAATAATTAAATTTAAGTAAACAAAAATAATTAAATTTAAGTAAACAAAATATATTGTTGTTCTAATGCAGCTGGCAATACAGAGACAGTTAATATTTATGCCAGAGGCAAGGGCTGCACCGACGTTACTCATTTAGCCCTATCCATACAGCTTGAAGATAGGCTAAGGACGCAAGTAACACTTCCTCCACAACGGTCTACTATCATATTAGACAAAATATCCTTAAAATATGAATATAGATAAAAATCTTTCCTAAATAACCTTTTTTATTTTAACTTAAAATGCTTTATCAATAAGTTTCAGTGTACAAACATATGCTACTCTTTTTCTGTATGTATTTTTAAAATGCAAATTCGTAGTATAAAAAAATTCTGATGATTTTGCAAAAGTGGGAAAACTTATATCATAAACTTATACTTTTAAGAAGAATTTCTTATCATGTTAATATTCTAATTAAACAAAAGAATGAATTAAGTAAAAATTCCTTAGTCTTTAATAAAAATAAAATTTACTTTCTTATATAAAACAGCCTTTTTTCAATTTTGAAGAATCAACAAAAATTAAATTATTAATGTTCTTAAATATTATAATTTACGAAAACCCACAATTAAAAATTTTAATCTCCGAAATTATTATTCATCAGCTTTAAAAGTAATTAAAATTAAAATTAATTTATAAGGGATTATGAAAAATAAGTATAATAATTATCTGTTTCTAATTTTTTTAGCTTCGTTTTTAAATTATATAATTAATATCATTATGATATATTTAAATAATTTTCCGCATAACATAAATAAAAGCAGATGTTATTTTAATGAGATTTAAAAAGTTAAAAATTCTGTTTATGAGTTCTTTTCATTAAATTAATAAATTCATCACTCAGTCTATATATTTTAAGTTTTATGTCGGGAAATGCTTTTGTTTCTTATACCACTTGGTAGATAGCAACAACTAGAGACCAAGTCCAAGAACGCGTGTGTGGTCTCATGAAAGGAAGGAAAAAGATGGACAGTTTCTGTTGTGATGCAGCAAGGTAGGTAGAAGTCTGACTTGGCTCCGTGATGCTGATTTTTTACTGGGTAGCAATGCTCTAGAGTCATATTAGACCGGGACCTACGGTTTAGTAAAGTTGAAAATTATTTATTAATAAAAACGATATAAGGTTAGCAAAAATTCTAAATTTTTGTTCTACATTATAGCTGTCTAATAGACAGCTATAATGTCTAACAGAGAATCATGACAATTTTTTTTCTAATATAGGGCTATTTAAGTTTCTTCTCCATTGTCGCATCAGCTCCATAATGGGCCAAGGCTACTGGCAGATTTTGAGATGGGAGATGTTTTCCTTTACGGAGAAGGTTTGTCAGCCCTACGCCCAAAGCTCCAGAATCATATTAGTTCGGAACCTATCGTTTAAAGTGGGTTCCAAAACCCTACAAATAACCATGGCACCGCCGTGACTGGAATCGAAACTTGTGGCACAGAGTGCTAGTCACCTCTGCCATCAGGGCCCTTCAATTATTACTTAAAAATATTTTTCTTAAAGAAATCTTCCAGAAAACGGTTATAAAATCCCACAGTCATATTAGACCAAGTACTATGATTTATAGTGGATTCCAAACCACTACAAACATCCATAGCACCGCCGAGACTCGAACCTGTGGGCCGAAGCTCCATAATAGATCTAGTCTCTTGACCATCAAGTAGTTTAGAAAATGTAATCAATTAATTGTTTTAGAAACAATATTTTTGTTCATTTTAATTGTGAATAAATAATACTTACATAAAAATCCCAAATACTATCTCTTGAAATCTAAGAAAAATATACTGTAAAATGTAGCTGAGTGTTTTTATGCGTGTCTACGTATCATCGTGAAAGTTTTGGTAAAAGTTTCTTTACACGCGTGAAATAAAAACGTAACTAATATCTTTTTTCGCTGATTTCTAAGATAAAATAACTCATCTGCTGCAGAGATGGTAAATGCCTTATTAAGGTGAGATAAAAATACCGCATTAATCTAGGAAAGGAACATCGTAATTATACATTTTCTTCTGGAATCTAACGAGGGAACTAATTTATCACACATATTAAATATAAAATGTTACATAATGCTTAATACATAATACATAAACATATATATATAAATATATATATATAACATTTTAAACATTTTCTAGAATATCTTTCAACATTTATTTTGACTACATAAATTATTAAGCACAAGTATAAATAAGCATTTATTTGAATAAGTATTTATATATTTGATTTATTAATAGTTAATAAATAATTTAAGGCTTGTCAATTTTTTTTGTTGCATGTATTTTTTAATGAAAATTCCCTATTTTCTAAGATATTTTTTAGGAAACAAAACAATCTAAATAAGCAGTAAAAATAAATACAAAACAGTTGAATTCAAAATGTCAGAGAAAAGCATTCACCATCATTTCATTCAGTAAAATTCATCTCTGGGGCCTGATGGCCATGTGGCTAACTATCGGTGACAGAAGTTTCGATTCGAGACCCGGCAGTGCCGCTGGTTTTTGTAGTGGTTCGGAATCCCCTTTAAACCGTAGGTCCCGGTCTAATATGACTGTAGAGCGTTGGACTGACAACTCTATCCTGTAAAAAAACCCCTTCTGTTTCGAAATCAGGCCACCATAGGCCTATTGCGCCAATGAAGAAGACACTCATTTCTGAAATTGAACTGCTGAACATCCCTTGCGGGAAAAAGTTAAAAGAAAAAGAAAATTATTCGAAATAATCTCTACTTAAAATTAGCGGTTAGAAATTGTTCGAAATAATCTCTAACCCACTCCCTCCCCCCAGGCAATTTAGTCACAGTTTTCGGTGACTGGCACAGAGACTAAGACGAATAACTCCGCATTGACAGCAGCCGGGCATTTCTTTTGTTTTTCTTCGTACCTACAAGGCTAAGTGTAGTCCCCTCACAATTTAAAAGAGCTGAAAGGTGGTACACCGGTGGCATCGTAAAAGTGCCTTTCGGGAGGACTTTTCGTGTAATTACTCCGCATTTGCATATGAGATGGAAGAAAACCCAGAAACCTCCCACTAGGCAGCCAGGCTAGGACGTGAAACTGTCAGAATCGCCATCTCCCCCTTTTCTAAAAGCAGAGATTACAAAAATGCCATGCTATGTTTTAGACCCATATGAATTATAAAGCCGATAGTGGTATGTCGGTGGGCATCATATTAACCACGAACAGCCCATTGAATGGATTATGGTGAGGACTTTTATGAATAATCGCCAGCATTTGTTGTCATATGGGAGAAAATTCGGAAAAATCACACCAGGTAGTCATGCTAAGTAAAACGTCTACCCGCATGTCTGTAAAAAAAAAAAAAAAACCGTAAAAGCGACCGCAAACATTTCGAGGAAATAAAAGAAAAAAAAGGGAGGAAGAATTTCAAACAAAACTTTGTAGCTTATATATATATGTCACATTTTCTTGAAGTATTACCAGGGCATATTTTATTATTTCCTCATAGTAAATTATATAAATAAGCACAAGGACATAATTTCTGCTAGATAACAACCCCGTCAACCAAGTAGGTTGACAAAATATAAATAAGTTGGTTTTTTGTTTGTTCTGAAATTTTGAAATATCTAGATTTCCACGTATTTGAACTGTACATTCCACAGAATCGACTGACGCAAGGGTCGCAGAAAAAGGAATTGTCCAAACCTACATCAGCAAATACAGATGAATTTCATTTTCGTTTGTCCAATGAAGTCCTGTGTTTGTCTACCTTTCCAAACCCGCATAAGGGCGGATTGAGAAAAACTTTTTATTTTTTATTTTATCACAATTTATTTATTTCTTCTTCTGGTCTTCTTTCCATAGTGTTAGTACTTTTATCGCACGCAATTCTTCTTCATGAGGTCGGCCCACTTCACTTCACTTCAGATGCCGCCATGAATTTTTCCACTCTTCTGTCCAGAGCCGCCAACAAAAAAACCAAGCAAAACCATCCCTGAAGAAGAAAGAAAAGAAAAAGAAGGTTCACATCTTGATCTTCGGTATCTTGTTTATAGCTGCTGTAAAGTTGTTTGGAAATGCAGCGATGAATATCGAGTTGAATTTAATGCCCGACGTCACTCCGGGAAAAAATAGTGTACCGGAGAAACGGCGGAGGACCCCTCGAGACTCTTAAAAACCAATGTCCGGTGATACATGAATCTTTTCGGTTAAAACTCTAAAATAAAGGGACGATAAACTAATTATTGAGTTAGCAACAAGTCGAATCAGTCTTATTTTGATAGATAGATAAGGCAGTATCGTGGATATTTATATTACACGCAAATTAGTGTTTTGTACTAATGAGAACATAACCTGTCACTCAAATATGACATCAGATGATCAATATCATGGATAATGTGACGTCATGAAATTAATCATTTTTAATTACAGATGAGACATGGACTACGTTTTGATTTGATGTATGGTGATAGATTACAGACGATTGGTTATAGTGTTACATAGAAGTCGATTATATTCTATGGCGGGTGGACAGAAGAATTTATCTCTCTCGTTTTCCTGAAGATGTGATTTGAAAATTGGCCTTTCATATCATAGGCTTTTTTATGTTCGAAATCTTTATGATGGCGTGGATATTTTTAGTGGTTTGGAATCCACGTCAAACTGTCAGTTCCCTGTCTAATTTGCCTAAAGTGTACAAAAAATCGTAAAGTAACAATCTAAATCAAGCAAACCAAAAAAAAAAATTTTAAAATGAGCACAAACATTTCTCAACGCTTTGGAAAGAAAAAAAAAAATGGAAAAAGAATTTCAAAAGAAAACTTTGTAACTTAAATATTTGTCAGATTTGTTTAAAGTCACGAGCGCATATTTTATTATTTCATAATTAATTATATAAATAATCACAAGGACATTATTTCTGCTAAGAAGGTTGATCCAACTAGGTTGACAAAATAATATATCTGGTTTTTGAAAGTTTGAAATATCTAGATTCCCACGTATTTGGAACTGTACTTTCCGCAGAATCTACTGACGCAAGGACGGGGGAACCGAATTGTCCAAACCTACATCAGCAAATACGGATGAATTGCATTTTCGTTCGTCCACGGAATACGTGTCCTGTGTTTTCTACCTTCCAAACACGCATAAGGGAAGGAAGAAAAAAATAGGACTGAGGGAAAACTTTTTTTATTTGTATTTTATCACAATTTTTTTTTTTTTTTTTCTTCTTCCGGTCTTCTTCCAGAGTGTTTGTGTCTTATCGCACGCAATTCTCCTTTCATGAGGCTCAGCCACTTCAGATGCCGCCATGAATTTTTCCACTTCAAGGTCCAGAGCCGCCAACAAACTAAGCAAAGGAGGAGAAGAAGAAAAAAAAAAAAGAAAGAAAAAAGAAAAATGGTTCACATCTTGGATCTTTCGGTATCTTGTCTATAGCTGCTGCAAAGTTGTCTGGAAATGCAGCGATGAATATCGTGAGTTGAATTTAATGCCGATATCACTCCAGGAAAAAATGGTGTACCGGAGAAACGGTGGAGTGACCCTGGAGAGTCCCTAAAAATAATGTCCGGCGATACAGGAATCTTTTTTTTTTTTCCCGGAACTGCGAGCCGGACTTTTTCCTTTCGATTTTGTTAGGAGAGATTTAAAAAGTCTTGTTCGTTTTTTGACTTATTTCTGGCATGTTGTTTTTCGTTAAAATAAAAATGATTGTAAACTATTTCTTGAGTTAGCAACAAGTCAAATCGGTCGTATTTTTTAACTGGATAAATAGTCAGTTTTATATATATGTATATTATATATATATATATTATATATATATATATATATATATATATATATATATATATATATATATATATATATATATATATATATATATATATATATATATATATATATAAAACATGTTTGTGAAAATTGCAGCACCATGAAGGAATCGTCATAATTGAATGAAATTTAATGCACAGCTGGAGTAGTACTGGTACAAATAAATGCTTAAATGTTGAAAGCAAACAAACAATAACAAGAGATCGGAATCAGTATTTTTGTGCAGCCACCACGCGCCGCAATAAGTGCTGCTACACGACGTGGCATGGAGTGGGGCAAATTTTGAATGTCTGAATAAGGAAAGAGCGTTCCATATTGTTTGCATGCGCACCCAAAGTTCGTCTGCAGAGGCAACAGGACGAGGATCACGAGCGAGACGCCGATCAAAGGAAATCCCCACACTTGTTCAATCGGCGACATATCCGGGAATACGCAGGGCAAGGAAGAAGCTGTACCTGCCGCGTTGCAAAGAAGGATTGAACAGTCCTATTGATATGAGGGCGGGCATTGTCCTGTTGAAATACAGAGCTTGGCAAGCTTTTGAAGTAAAGGGAACAGCTTGGGGCTGTAGAACTTCACTGATGTACCGGTTGCTGTTCAGATTGCCCACAATTCTTAGCAATTGAGATCGTCCATGATACGCTATGGCACCCCAGACCATAACTCCGGGTGTTCGTCCACTGTGGCGTTCGATAATGAACTCCGGAAGGTGGCGTTCCCCGGCATAGCGTCTGACACAAATGCGGCCATCATGGTACCACAAGTTAAAAGCGGGATTCGTCAGAAAACACGACATGCTGCCAATCAGCACGCCAGTCTCTATGCTGTAACCTCTACTGTAGCCTCAGGCGGCGATGGTTTAGCGTGAGAGGTATCTTGTATAAAGGAGTCCTTGCGCGCAGTCCACGCTGCAGCAGACGTCTACGAATTGATGAAGCACACAATGAAACACCTGTAGCTGTTGACCACTGTGCTGCCAATAGTCTAGAGGAAGCTGTACGGTCCGTCAGCGCCATGCGGACCAGGTATCTATCATCGCGAACTGATGTCACATTTCAGGGTCCACTCCCGGATTTCCAGTTGTCCGACACTCGTCCGTCCGCTGCTCAAAGACGCATCTATGTGCTGCTGTTACGCTGCATACGAGCGGTTACTGCACGATAAGACAATCCAGCTTCAAGAAGGGCGATGATTCTCCCCCCGTTCAAACTCTGTAAGTTGTTCAAATCTCGCTCTCTTTCGTCGAAGAGGCATAAGTAACGATTGAGCTAACGTTTACCACTAGCAGATAACCACCGATAACCATGCACGCCTCGCTACAGCCGTCTATTTATTCGGATCCATCAGCCGTTCAGAGGGCGCTGCTCGGCATACGCATGCGCTACGGTTTGAAATTCTAATCATTTGCATATCATGCGGTAATTTTGCATTTCGTGAAAATTTCAGCTCACTTGCGTAAGTTCTTCATGGTGTTGCAATTTTCATAAACATGAGTTTATATATATATATATATATATATATAAAATAAAGTATTTTTCGGGCCTGAATGGTGGTGTGGCTAGCGCCCTGGTGCTCGGTACCACAGATTTCGGGTTCGAGTCCCGGCGGCGCCATGGTTGTTTGTAGTGGTTCGTAATCCACTTTAAGCCGTAGGTCCCGGTTTTGAATTACTGTAGAGCGTCACGGAGAAAAGTCAGACTTCTGCTTACTGGGGCTCCATTACAACAGAATCTGCTTATTTCCCCTTCTGCCATGAGTGCATACTGGGTCGGGGGCTTGATCTATATTAGATATCTACCAAGTTGGAAATGTAAGAACAACAACGACAAGTATTTTTCTCAAGCATTTCTTTACTCAAATCTGATAGCAGAAGTATCGTGGATATTGATATTACATGCAATTAGTGTTCGTACTAATGAGAACAACCTACCACTCAAATATGACAGCAGCTGATCAGTGTCATGGAAAATGAGACATCATGAAAGTAATGATTGTTAATTACAGATGAGTCAGTGGCCTACGTGATGAGTTGCTACAGGGAGATTGGTGATATACCATGGGCTGAGGAAGTGTACATTCCAATGTGAAGTGATGGAAGCTGACACCCCCCTTGACAGACTTTCTTAAAGGGGTGGAAGAGAACATAAATATATGTATATATATATATATATGCATATGTATATAATGCTCGTAAATAAAATTTAAAGTGTTCCCATGAATCTGAAAGTGGCCCTTCTTTTTGTGACCTGTTATAATTCTAGCATAGGCCAAAACGTTACATAGAAAGTTTAAGTAACGATATTAATTTTCAATATAATTGAATGAGTTGATAAAGAAAAAATTGAAGTTGTTGCCTAAAGGGAACATTGGCATCAACATTAATAAAAGGTATTACGCAAAAATTTATGAATAAAAATACTGTATTCATTCTTCTTAGACGACGCAACAGCCTCATATTTTTGCGAAGGTCTTCTGCCTAACAGCAGATTTCGAAACGTGAGATGGTTTCTTTTTACCGGGTAGAGTTGTCAGCCTTACATCCGATGCTCTACTGTCATATTAGACTTTGAAGGACCTACTGTTTAAAATGGATTCCAAAACACTACAAGCTTCCATGGCAACGCTGCGACTCGAGCTCAAAGCAAAAAAGTATTATTATGCATATATTCATAAGGAACTAAATTCTCTTTATCTATCTGCAATAATTTGTGCAAGAATAATATGACAACTACTCGTAACGCCAGCCGATTCAAAATTTTCGAGGAGAACGCTTAAACAATCCTCTCTTCATCATATCCCTGATATTGCACTTAAAGGTTTACCCTCACCTTTTCTTGAAAATGTGGTTTGTTTTCCAACGTTTTACCAGTAGCGAAATGAAAGATACAAAACAGAGCTGGACAATCTGGATGAAAGTTTGGTTTGGTTTGTCGCTCTAATGTCATTTTTTGCACACGAGGGCCAATTAAACCGTGACTACCGTTTAAAGTGGATTCCGAACCCCTACAAACATCCACAGCACCACCAGGATTTGAATCTTGTGGTACTGAGAGCAGAGCGGTAGCCACTGGTGGCATTATACAGCACAGCTTCTTACTTAGAAGTCGGTGTATTCTATGGTGGTGTACCTAAGGATTTATTTTTCTCCTTTTCCGGAAGATGTGGTTCGTTTCCCAACAGCTGGTCCAGCTGGATTAAGGCGGGGGCGTTCTATGGCGCTACTGTTTGCATAAAGTCGACGTATTCTATGGCAGTCGCATGTATGTATAAGTAAGTTTTTCTCTCAGTTTTAAGCGTCTCAATACATGAAGATTTATTAAGTATATGCACTGCCTAGATACGTAATTTTGTGAAACCACTAGATTTATTATGTTAATATTATGTTGTTAATTTATTATAATTAAATGGCCTTGTTATTTGAAATGCACCTCGTATAAAATTGTGAATTGGTCTAGAAAGTGATTCACAAAGGAATTATCGTAAATATGAAAATAATAATGTGGAATTCTAATAAAAACATTCGTTTCTTGATGACCGATTTGGCCTGACTTTGATATTATGAGTCAAATTAATATATAATTGTATAATTTACTCCGAATTATGTTTCTTTTTCTATTTAGGCAATAAGACCATTTATTGTAACCTGAATTCGAACAAGTAGGAATTTAAATTACATTTGTCATTTCTCACGTGTCGAAACTAAATAAAGAGAAAGTATTGGAATCTGTGAATTGACTAACTATAGCCCGACTTGTAGCATAACGGTTCGTTGGACTATAATGGTATGAAAAGATATTTCTAGTTTATCAATTATTTGGTGAGATTAAATATATGATACAATAAAATTAGCATCAAATGTGAATCATTTTCTTATACAATTTAATAAAACACATCTATTTTATTACAAGGTGCTTATTAATAGCTAACTTATCAAACTTCTTTTTATATTATAATTACTATTTTTGTAGTCAACTATATCCTGAATATAATTTAATTATATTATTAATTAGGTTTTTATAAATAGAAATGCGATAAAGCATAAAAATATATACTAGAAAAAAAAAACTAAAATCTTTACTTTAAAAAAAAAAAGTGATTTTAATTTAAATTTTAACTTTGTTTTAATTTAATTTTTTTTTTAATATAATTATTTTTAAAGGTAAAAAGTTAATTTTTATTATTTTAAAGAAAAACGTTAATTAACATCTTTTTTTAAAAAATGGAATATTTTTTTTTTTAGGAATTTCAGTAAATGGAAAAAAGAAAATATATGAAAAGGGAATTAACTTGTTCATTAAAGTGAGAAAATAATTAATGAAATAAATTTTTTTAATCCTTTTTTATTAATTATTAGATTCAAACTCTAAATTTCTAGTGAATACTCAAAACTTAATTGAAGAAGCTAATATTTTTTTCTTTTTGATAAACAGAAATCAAAATTTAAAAAAGTTTGAATTTTTTAATGAGAACACAGTAACCACTCAAAGTTAATAAAAATTAAATCAGTCTAATTTTAAACTCAACAAAATTCTTAGGTTTCATCATTTTTACAAATAGTGTGAATGTGTTGAAAAAACTTTAATTAGCGGTAATGCATTCATTTATGTCTTGAATAGAAAATATTTAATTGGTAAACCATTTTTGTAAAAATGATGTGAGCTGTAATATGCAGGATGTATTTGCAGAAAAAATATTTATAATAATTACATTTCATCTTTCAATTTTAATATATTCTTTTTATAGAAAAGCAATCTCAATGTTAGCTTTTGTATAAATTTTTTTTAATATTATTAACATCTCAAATAGGTAGGAACTTCATTAAAAAACTGTAATTAAACTATAAGTACTTAATTATAATTAATTATAAATGCTACTAAAAAAAAAATTTTATTAATTAAACCAATGCAGCTTCACATAAAATTCCCAAATTCTGTTTTACATTATAGCTGGCTGTTAATTAGTTATAATGTAAGAACAGAACGAACCCTCTTCTTGAAACCGTTATAGCTGTGTGTGGGCCGGGAACATTTACAGTGCCTTTTTGCTTGGTGCTTACGATGCAGGTGGCTCGGTATGACCAACCAACTATACGCGTCCTGGTATAGGATCACGTTTGAGGTTACCCAAATAACTGTTTTTAATCTTCGATAATGTCGTAACAACATTATTGACTGTATTTTCAAGAACTGCAACATTGATGTTGTTGTTGTCGTATCCCGAAGAGCACAAAAAAATCAAATATCGTGGTGCTCCTGAATAAAGTTAGCTATGTTGATGACAAGGTCGGTATAAATCCTCTTCTTCCCGAGGAATGGTCAATAATGTATGGCAGCTGCAGCAGCTGGATATTCAAAGGCTAGATGAAGGGAGTCAGTTCGACATAAGGGCAGTTGCCATTTTTGATAATTATTAATTGTCTCTGATAATAAGAACATATAAACCAATCCCAATTATTATCCATTTTTTGCACCGTGCTACTATGTGTGAAAGGCGCGTGGTGACGGAAGTCAGCACTCATTGCCTATGGAAATTTAATCATTTTCGAACTTGGTAAGAAGAAAACCTGCATGCGGTCAATTTTTTTTAAGGGTGCTTTTTTTTTTTTTTTTTATTATTTTTTATATATTTATTTCGCAAAAGAATGGATTTTATTAAAGAACTTCAATTTTAATCAATTTTCTAAAACAATTTATCGATTTTGAGAAAAGAAATGAATAATTTTTATAGCAAATCGGTGCTAATTTTTGCTTGATTTTAAAAGTAAATATTTTTGAACATTCTGTTGTTAAATAAATAAAAAAAATGTTCAATTTTTATTAAATTTGCAAAATAATAATAATAATAATGCAGTTTTTAATTTGGAATAATTTAATAAAAAAATTTATTTCAGACAAAAAACAAATTTCCAGGACATTTTGAAATATTTTACTTGATTAGAACATGATTTTATTTTTTATTTATTTATTTGGCTTGAATTAGAATTATTTATTATTATTATTATTATTTGAATTAGAATTTGAATAAATATAAAAAAATTTTTAATTTGATAAAATAAAAAATAAAAAATAAAAATTAAAAATAAAATTAAATTAAAATTTGTTAAATTTAAAAACTTATAGAATGCTTTAACAAACATGTGCAAAAAATTAAATTAATAGTTTCATCTCATTTGTTACATAATACATGAAAGTTTAAAAACTTTTAACATTACTTTGCATTTATGTCTATCAACGTTTTGACAGCAAGAAAATGAAGCACAAAGGTTAAAAGTTTAAAAACTTTAGCTTCTTTTCATAGTTTTTAATTTTCTTAACTATAATTATCTTGACAAAGAAAAAAAGACTTGCACAAAACGAATCTTTAAACTATTAACGAACGCTTCCAATTTGTTAAATGGCCACCAACCGTTGTTAACTATTAATCCATGACCATAAAGGTACACACTTTGGAACTCACCATAACATTAAACGCAGAAGAAGAAGAAGAAAAAAAAAATAAACGAAATTACTTTTAAAAACTGCAATTCAAAAGGAAGAGAAGGAGAGAGAAAAAAATTAATTATCTCTTTTCAACACAATCTCAATGAGAAAATGCAGACATTCATCCGAGTAAAAAACAGCGAGTTTGAGGTATGAATAAAAAAAACAGATTTTTGAGATTGATTACATCCGCACGGGGATGCCGAGGACTGATTATATCCGATGACAAATTGCGGAAGCGTGCTTTTTCTGATGTATTGCGGATATCATCCGATTGATGGATGCATCCACGAATTACCCTACTTAACCTCTATAGAAAGGGGATAGAGTTTTTTCTTCTTCTGGAAAAAGGGGGAAGGATGTCAAAATCTGTTTTTAAGTTTCCCCACCAATCTCTGCCAGAAAATATTCAATTATTGGATGTGAAGTTTGGGACTCCATTGAAATAGATATTGTGTTATTCTGTTCATTAATGTATCTACTTTACTTTAGTTTGATACAATATATATATATATAGTGTTATTTTCTTATTGTTGTATCCATATCTTTTTATTAATTTATTCCACCATCATTATGAAGTTGAGTTCAATATTTTTTCCTTTACCGCGTTGTCCTTTATCTTTTTATAAAGGACAACACGGCAAAAAAATATAGACCGGTTAATGATTTCGCCAAGCTTACTGATTACTTTACAATAAGAATAACCTTTAGGTTAATCAGCATTGGCCTCTGATACCAACACAATTTGTACAATGACCCCTTTGCATAATGAACTTTATACCTAACTCCTCACGCCTCTTGTAATGATCCTTGCACATTGACCTTATACAAAGACCCCCATGTATAATGATCCTTGTGCATTTACCATTTACAAGACCCCTTATATAATGATATTCGCACATTGGCCCTTGTACAAAGACTCATCTCATATCCTTTTATTAATATATTTAACCATCGTTACAAAGTTGAGTTCAATAATTTTTTCTTCAAAGTGGTATCCTTTATTTTTAAAGTATTGACTTACTAATGAATTCGCGAAGGTTTCTGATTGCTTTACAATAAGACTATTATTTAGGTTAATCAACATTGGTATCTGATATCACCACAATTTGTATGAAGACCCTTGTACTTTGTACATCTGTACATTTATCATACTTATCTTTGGTGTAAACAATCTGTTTTTTAATTTTCCAACCATTTTTTCAGAAAATATTTAAATATTTTTATGTAAAGTTTGGGTTTTCAATTCTATTTATATTATATACCAGAAATAGATATCATGTTATTCTATTCATTAATATATCTACTTTACTTTTTAATTTGGTTCAATGTATATATAGTGTGTGCTATTTTCATATTATTGCATCCTTTTAGTGATATATTCAACCATAGTTACGAAGTTGAGTTCAATATTTTTTCTTTTCTTTAAAACGTTGTCCTTTATCCTTTTAAGCATCGACCAGTTAAGGAATTCGCGAAGCTTTCTGAATACTTTTCAATACGACTATCATTTTTGGTTAATCAACATTGGCGTCTGATAACACCACAATTTGTACAATGGCTCATGTTCAAAGATTATGATACTTGTACATAGACCACTATATAATGATCCTTGTACAAAGACGCCTTGTATATTGATCCTTGTACATTGACTCTTGTATAATGAACCTTGTGTTGACCCTTGTACTTTGACTGCTTGGATAATAATCCTTGTACATTGACCCTTGTACAAAGACCTGCGTTACAGATTTATCATGCTCATCTTCCGTGTAAACAAAGAATTGGCCAGGTAACTGATATTCTCCAGATCAGAAATTCATTATTCTATCTACTAGACCTCTCTAAAGGTACAATTTAATGTAAATGTCATATACAGGGTTTCAAAAGTTAGGACAAGCTTTTTAAAAATAATGATTCGAAAACTAATGAAGATAAAAGATACCATTTTCAAAGAAAGGAAGAGAGGTATTTTTTTCACATACAAAAAATTGTCATTTGCATAGATTTCTTTTTACTTACAGATGACTTTCTCAACATATAGACGAGTTGTCCAGTAATAAATAAAGAGCAGCTTTTGTAGGAATTGTCACTCTCATAGTTAATGGGCAGTTGCAACATTTCTGGTTGTTCGTCCTTTTCTTATAAGCAATTTCCATACACGGAGAATGCAGATTGTTAGAACCCTCGCATATTTGTGTGTTAGAAGCGGCTATTATGCTTAAAATTATTACTAATACTCCCGACATTACTTTGCTCCCGAATAGCCATCTATCACACCTTATGACTTTAAGTTGCGAAAAACCTGAATTCACAACTTTACCTTGAAACACGAGCGTTCGTTGCCAACATTGAGATAGATTACGATAACATGGGCATATCATAATACAGAAAAGTTGTATAATGACAGTAGGGTGCCTCATATTACTGCTGCAATGCTGAAGGTTGGATGGCGTATTGAACAAATGTTGACCGCTAATCTGCCCGGCCAATTACCCTATGTAATTGTTTCATCCAATGTAATGTCCTGCATAATTGTTCGAATAAAAACATTATTTGTTATAAATAATTGAACATTTTTAGTAAAAATAGTTTTCTGAAGAAAAAAAAAAAATCCCATTTCATCTACATTTTTATCTTCCAAAGCAGCGTCTTTTCAACTATAATAGTTTCCCATTTACTGATTCTTAAAGTTTATCTTCACATTTGGAAACGAATGTTGTATACAAATAATTATTTTCAATATGTGATAATGATGGTGGCCTGATGGCAGAAGGACCAGCGGATTTCGTGTTAGAGTTCTGGCGGTGCCATTGATGTTTGTAGTGGTTCAGAATCTAATTAAATTGTTGTAGGTCCCTGTCTAATATCACTACTACTACACCGCACCATATCGCTATGTCTAGAGCTGAGTTACTCCTATACAATTTGGGAATAATGTGGTCTCTGTGACGCTCTTACAGTCATATGAGGCCGGTATCTACGCCTTAAAAGTGGATTCCGAACCACCTCAAACATCCATGTCCTCGCGGGGGACTTGAACCCGAAACTTGTGCACCGAGCGCCAGAACGCTATCCGCTCGGCCATCAGGTCCCAGGTCTAACATGACTGTAAAGTGTTGGGCGTAGGGCTGACAACGTTACCCGGTTAAAAGAAAACATCTCCTGTTTCGAAATCTGCCTGTAGACAGACAGCCTTTCCCACCATGGGGCTGTTAAGCAAATGAAGAAGAGAAATAAATTTTAATTAACAAGTAAAACATAAAAGTATTTAAATCTTTTATAAATCATTTTAAGTACTATTTGATAAATTCCTTATTCCAGGAAAACATCAGTATGTAATGAAACGCTATATAAAAAAATAAAATAAATAAAACGTTATATTCTTCAAATAACATATTGATCTGAAAGAAGATATTAAAATCTAAAATAACAAAAAATTTATTCTATTAACGAATATAAAGTCGATATAGAGATTCAATATTTTTTTTATAGAAACATAACTTGTTTCCTCAATATACAAATTCATTTTTAACTCATGGAAATATGAAATCCGCTTTGATATCAATAACACCTACTTTTTCAAAAATGCTTTCTTTGAATATTTCCAACACAAAAAAATCGCTTCAGCTGAAAGTTTGATATCTGCAGAACCGATTCGTATTTCAACAACAAAAAGAAATGCAATCAAAGCAAAAATCCTCTCCGGATATAGGATTGTAGAAAAGGAGAAAAATTCACATAAAAATAAATGTATATTATTTGTATTGTTTCATTTCAATGTACGCAAACATTGCTTCGTAAATTCGCTTCGAAAAACAAATGCAATCTTAGTTGAAATTGTTTTCCTTCTCTTCATTTAGTAACGCTATTCTTTTAATATTTAAAGTAATTTTTCGATATTATTAGCGTTGCAAATATATCTACGGGCTTTCTATCCGTTGTCATTTTAAAGAATATATATGAAGTGATTATATAGTAAGCTAATGCAATTAATAATAATGTAAATATAAAACACGCTCGGTGCCACCGGGTACGGGTTCGAGTCCCATAGGTTACCATGGATGTTTGTAGTGGTTTGGAATCAGCTTAAACCACGGTTACACTTTAAACCATTAATAAAGGTAATTTATTACATCTGAACTTATTAAGAATATTTAATTAAATTTAGGTATAACTCTAATCAAAAAAAAAAAAATTAAACAAAAACGTAATCATTTTGTAGTCTTACACCACAATACATTGTACAACAATACCGATATAATTACTCCCACTAAGTGGCACTAATCTTAATTTCTCCACCGAAGTTAATATGGAAAGGGCAAAAAAAAGTAATCCCAACTATTTCAAACTCAATGCAAAAAATCTATTCCAGGCTCAACAATTTCCTGTTGTGTGCTTGGAGAACGGTTTCCAGCAAATTCCTATCGTTATTTAATGCATCGACCGCCTGTTGTTGGGAAGGCGAGGACCCCAATTAGATTTGGTTACGCCCGCGGCACTGCAATTACCGGTCCCATGTACGAACTGCTGCGATAAATCATCGAAATTAGAAATGGCATCGAAGAATGGATGTTCCCTGCTCGCGAACAACATCCACAACAACAACAATAAAGTTGGGCGAAGGGGTTTGGAGGGGTGGTGGGAGTTTAGCGCGTGAATTCTTCTGGAACAGAAGACATGCTGCTACTGAAGTCGAGTTTGTCAGAAGGGATGGTTGTAATCTTCAAAATAAATGACTTGATTGCATTGGATGACCCTCAGGCTACGTGTGTCTGGATGCTGCTCATGTGATCCCTTTTAAATGCAAGATCTTGAGGTATTCATTTTCCACTGGAACATGTGCCACAAAAGCAGAATGCTTGATGGAGTTCTTTGAAGAATCGGGCTTATGGTAGGAATTAATTGGGTGGATTGGTTAAGATTAATAAGAGCTGCTATAGAGGAGGTTTAAATGTGTGCTCATAATACCATATATGACTCATTATCACTGTGCATTGTGACTTAATGATAATGCGCTCTACTCAGTGTGCAAGAGCGTCGTGAGGGTTTAAAATCCTCTACTGAAAAGCTAAAGTCTTTTTATTTTGAAATGTTTGATGATTTTTAAATGCTTAAGTTTAGTCTAGTGATCTACATAGTTGATTTTTTTTGAAATCTTGAAGGAAGTATGCATGTTGGTTTTAAAAGTGTTGCACGATATAATTATTATTATTTTTTTCATCTTCCTACTTAAAATATTTTTGTATTTTAAATTAATATAAATAAATTTTAAAATAATGCAAAAAAATTAATATTAAAATATTAAAAGGGAGACATTTGTGTTTGCGTGCGACGCCCTGTTTTATTAATCCTGTTTTTGTCCAAATAATTTACACTTTAAATTACGATTAAGATTCTTTGTTTTCAGAAAACGGCAGCAAACAGAAAATTCGAGTATTTTTTCATCTGGGGTTGTTATTATTTTTATGTATAATACCAAAAAACCCAAACTACCAGATATTTACCATAATGCAAACACATAGAGGTCAGATTGGTTGCTTCGATGGTGACCGCTCATCTGATCACTGATCCCTTTCGAATGCAAGATCTTGAGGAGCATTAATTTTCCACTGGAAGATGTGCCAGAAAAGCAGAATGTTTGAGGGAGTTCTTTGAAGAATCGGGCTTATGGAAGGAATTAATTGGGTGGTGCTAGATTAATAAGAGGAGGTGGATGTGTGCTCATAATACCATATATGACTCATTAACACTGTATATTGCAACTTAATGATAATGTGCTCTACTCAGTGTGTAAGAGCGTCTGGGTTTAAATTCCTCTAAAGTCATTTTGCTTTGAAATTTATGGTGACTTTTAAATGCTCAAGTTTAGTGTAGTGGTATACTTAGTTAAGTTTTTTTGAAATCTGGAAGAAAGTATACATGTTAGTTTTTAAAAAGTATTGCCAATATAACCATAACAAGGCTTTTTTCCTATTACATAAAATATTTCATACTTTAAATTAATATAAAATTTTTTTAAACAATATGAAAAAATTAATACTGAAGAATAAAAACTAGGAAATTTGTGTTTAGGGGTGACGTTATGTCTTATTAATCCTGTTTTGCTCAAATAATTTATATATTAAATTACAATTTAGATTTTTTTTTTTCGAAAACAGTGGCAAACAGAATAAATCGAGCTTTTCTTTTTTTCTTCCGGGTTCGTGTACACAACGAACACGTCTATACAGTATGTATACCACAAACAACAACATATTTACTATAATATAAAACACAATACAAACACCGACTGTCATTAAACAGAAGTTTTTCGCATCGAAAAGGGGCTTTTAAATGTAACTATTCTACATTTAGTTATCATATTGAAAATTTCCAAAAGTAACCTGAAAGTCGATGCCAGACATTTATACAAGTCATTGCCATTGAGTCTCCCTAGTTTCTGAAAGTTCCTATTTCACATCAATCTTCGCCAAATGGATTTGAATCTGAACTTTTATGCCAATTTAGTGTCCATACTACCCTTAGGTCAAAAGCTGAGCAACTTCAGCTATTGTAACAATGGCAAATATAAGGCAAAGTTTTTTTTGCAAGGCAATACAAGATTGTTATAAATAAAACCATGGTTAATTCCTTTTTATTAAAAAAGATTTATAAACCGAATAGTGTAAAAAAATATATACTGCTGACAATAAAAAGTATAGAAGGTGTATAAGAATTGTACAGATAATTGTTGTGAAAAAAATAAACCTGAACGAAATAAAATAATAAAAATGCGTTGTTTGTACATGTTGCGACAAACGGTTAAAGCTTTATTTTGTATGAAAAGTTTATATTTATAAAAGGGCATTATAAAAGTTATTTGTAAAGATTTAATAAAAATTGACGGTTACATTTCATTGAAATTTTATTTATAAACAGTTAGCAGTTTAAACTCATCGCTGTTTTTAATAGTTTACTAAACTCATAAACAACATAATTAAAACTATATAAACGATTACCTAATTCCTTCAAAGTCATTTTTCTCCATATTTAAACGAATATTTTTAATTATGATTCTCGTTTTGAAATCGCATTCATGCAGGAAAAAATATTCACATGGTTGGTTTTTGATTGTCTAGTCAGTTATCTCTTAATATTCAGAGAAATTCTGACGGCTCCTTCACAAAAACAAACCTTAAAATGCCTCCTGAAATTCTTAATTGGATTTTAAATTTTCCTTTACAAGTAAAACTATAAAGAACAAAAAAATTTCTTTTTTTAATAAATGAAAAATATTTTGTTGTGGTATTATTTATCCGCTCCTTTTTTCTTACAATAAAAACTTAGCTGAGCTATATCATTTTTCTTCATATTTAATTGAATATACACTCATGTCCATAAATTAAGGATAATTCAGAATCACACAGAAATTGAACTCTAAAATAAAAATTTCATCTGTAGAATTATCACACACATCTTGAAGAAGAATATGCAAATTACAGGAAACCACCAGATGGCGCGGATAGTACGTCACAATGACGAGAGTGTAAGAGAGGGATATATAAGGGATGGTGGCAAAGAAGTAAAATTGTTCACAATCGCTTTAAAAGCCTTTCAGTGCAATAACCGCATAGTTATGGCACAAAGGAAGCATTTGGATGATTTCTTATGCGGTAGAATTATCGGACGATTGGAATGAGGACGTACAAAGCTGGAAGTATCCGAGGAACTTGGAATCGGCCAGAGTGTCATCTCCAGGCTTTGGCAACGATTCCAAGATGATGGTAATGTGAGTAGATGTTACAGCACAGGTCGCCCCCGAGTTACAACGCTGAATGAGGACCGGTATTTAGCAGTTACTGCCAAAAGAAACAGACGGAGCACAGCATCAGACCTGTCTCGTCAAGCTCTCTTCAGCTACCGGTACGACAGTTTCGAGGCAGACCGTGTACAGACGCTTAGGGCACATTGGTCTATATGCTCGTAGGCCTGTCAGATGTGTTCCACTTACCGCAACTCACTGTCGCCTGCGATTAATCTGGAGAAGAGAGCATGCATTGTGGACACCGCAACAGTGGTCTTGTGTGATGTTTTCCGACGAGTCCAGGTTTAGTTTGCAGTCTGATTCGCGCTGGACTTTCATATGGAGAGCGCCAGTACGAAGTTACCACCAAGAGAACACAATTGAACGACACCGTTACGGTGGTGCAGGATGGCTCGTTTGGGGAGGAATTATTCTTGGTTCCAGAACTGACCTGCATGTTCAGAGTGTAACGATGACAGACATCTATCGGGATGTCATTCTGGAACAACATGTACGTTTGTTTCGTTGGCGCCATGGGTGCTGAATTTCTGTTTATGGATGACAACGCCCGTCCTCACCGTGCAAACATTGTAGACGAATGCCTTGAATTGGAGGATATCACCCGTATGGATTGGCCAGCATACTCACCGGACTTGAATCCAATAGAGCATGTGTGGGATATGCTTGGCCGACGAACCAGCCCGTCAACCCCCTCCCACCTGTCAACCTGAACTTCGGAGGGCATTGCTTGATGAGTGGCGTAATATTCTTCAAGATCAGATTGATAATTTGATACTCAGCATGCCTAGGCGTTGTAAGGCCTGTATTGCATCGTCCGGGAGACATACTCCATATTAACCATCATACTAACCATGTTATACTGTTTTTTATAAATAGGTTCTTTGAAATTTTGCTCCAGGGAGTAAAAATCGCAATTTTTATTGTATGTTAAACATATAGCATCGTTTTTGCTCTTTACCTTTGTTTATTAAATAGACTTTACAAATAAGTCAAATTTGTTTTGCTTCTGTCTCTTTCTTTGCCTGAACTTCATTATCCTTAATTTATGGACATGAGTGTATATACGTAGGAAGATATTCATATATTGAGAATTACCTCATAATTTGACAAGAATAGAAGAGGTAATAAAATAAAGAATATTTTTATATGTAAAATTCCATGGTCGCATCCTATCCGCATTTGATTTTAAACAGTATATTTGAATAATAAATTTACATGAAGAAAAAAAAAAATAACTATTTAATTTTATAAATTATCATCAATAATATGATAATTTATATAGATTAAATAGTGATATATATTAAATGAATTTTCGAGCGACTTTAAGAATTAAATTATTTTAAATTAAAATTCCATTAAAAACAAAAATAAAATAAATGAAAACAATAACATAAATTAAAATATTTCAGATACAATAACACCACGAAATTACACGACACATGGATCCGACGAAAATCGCGTGCAAGTCGGATACACTATGTATATAAATGCAAAAAAATTATATTTAATTGAGACTAAAGACTAAGAAAATAAAATTTAGTAGAAAATGTTTAATAAAATTAGAATCATTTTCAAAATTCAAAAGTTTTTTTTTATATTCAAATCTCCACAATTATTTTGAATATTATAGTTAATAAAAATTTACGTAAATAAATTTTAATACTTTTAATTAAATTAATAAATTTCATATCACTCAGTATAAAATTTAAGTTTTGTTATCAGGAAATGTTGTTTCTATCCCACTTGCAGACAGCAATATCTAGACGAAGACCATCGACCCGTGTGGCCTCATGGAAGAAGGAAAAGGGGGGGCAGCTTCTGTTGGGATGGAGCACCCGTAGATAGAAGTCTGATTTGGCTCAGTGAAACTGATTTTTAAGGGGTATGGTTGTCAGCTCTACAGTCATATTAGACCGGGACCTACTCACTTAGAGTGGAATTCGAACCCTAAACATCTCGAACCTTTATAAATATCTATAAATATCTACAAAACGCTGTAACATCGAAAGCTTGTAGATATGCTACGGCGCGAGTAACACTACCCGCGCCCTCCAACGATCTACGATCATATTAGACCATATTAGTCCATACGATATATTAACGTTCTACGGTTTAAAGGGGATTCCGAACCACTACAAACGTCCATGGCACCTCCGAGACTCGAAACCCGAAATCTGTGGTACTGAGCGCCAACTACTCAGCTATCAGGCCCCATTTTTACTTAGCATGTTAATAATTTTTTTTTTTTTTTTTTTTTTGCTTTGTCGCAATCAAGAACTGCATAACTTTGAATTTTCATAAGTCATGCCATTTATGTATAAATAAAGGAATATAAAAAAATTTTAATCAGAATTTATTATTAACACAATGTGTACTTTAAGCCATTATGTCAAATTTCAAATACATACCATACCAGCAGAGATATATATGACAAGATCCATCTTACCATTCTAACCCAACCCATCCCCGAATTGATGCCAACCAACCATCCAATGCCATTTAATATCTCTGCTAACTGAAAAGTCAGACAAAGGTCTGTTTAGTGTCCCTAGCACAAATACATATCCACCACAGGGGATCGGCGCCATTGAAATTGCTTGTGATTGAGTCACAATCCAGAACCTGCGTTTCAGATAGAATGGCTAATCAGAGGCTGCTGGGGATGGACTATCATTTGGTGGTCAACACTGAACTGGCTTGTAATGAATGAAGCCATTACTGTAGCTGTTCGTAGAATGGGATTTCAATATTCCGCGTTTTCATGTAAATGAGACCGGCTTACAGGGATTCATCAGACACGTTTCACGGCTACTAAGTACTTCAGTGGTGATTCATTATGCTTAATCAATGGGTTATTTGTGCACCATGATGGGTCCATAGATAAATTATTTCATCAACATTAAACAAATTTTTTGTTAAATTTTTCTATTGTAATTTTATTTGTTCCCATATTTAAAAAAATTAAATGAATCACAAATTTACCTAATCTAATTGAAAATAAAATAAAATGTTTAAACATGTAATTACATCTTAAATTGTGTTGCTTCTTGAAAATACCCCTTCATTGGGTGGTAATGTATTTGATATAC
>BPLR01005468.1:0-180801 GCA_021605095.1 Caerostris extrusa | reverse complement strand
TAGATTCGAACTTTTGCCACTTACTATGACGTTTCATTAGAGAGGAATTTTTATCTTTTTAGTAAATAGCGCTTAAAAAAAAATTTTTCAGTATTTAGTTGACTTTCTTTCTAAATTCTTTATTTGTGTTCTTGTTAGAATCCATTTAATGAAATGAATTGATCGGATTTATAAATTTGTTTCATTGAGCATTTTTTTAAACAAGATTTTAAAAGCAAAGAAAAACCAACACACCGGAACAATAAAAAATGTTCTGTATAAATTTCTTTTTATTTTCCTATTATTTTTAATTATTGTGTATGAGTTAATTGGAAATTGTTTTTTTAGTCTTTAATTTTATTCTTTAAATAATCTTGCATCAAAAAACATTAGATTTCATATAAATATAGTCTTTCGTAAGTAAGTGTAATTGTGGAAGGCTGCATATCTCCTGTCAGCTTAAAAAAAAAAAAAAAACTTACAAATACAGAAAACAATGGAAAACACTTTTTCTGATGGTTAATTAACGCGTTTTTTATAATTGTTAGAATTGCTTAATCCAGATATTAATGCATTAACATAATTAAAGTAAACTTAATTAATCATACGATAAAATACTTCATCATAAAATAATTGTACTTAAGATAACGAAACAATTTTATTTATAAATTTAAGTAATTATATAATATTAATTAATATATAATTACAATATGTTTCTAATCCCACTTTGAAGTAAAGCAAAGCAACATCTAGACCGTCCAAGAACCCAAAAATCCCACATGTAAGGAGGGCAGCAGCCCTGCTGTGATAGAGCGTCCACATAGGTAGAAGTCGGACTTGACTGATGCAAGTGGAAGAATGACAGTGCCTTCCTTGGAGGTGGTATTTTTAGAGGTAACTACCTCGCATTTGTATATCGCATGGGAGAAAGCTCCCACCTGGTAGTCCGACTCACGAGGCAAGATGCTGAACATCGCCAGAGACGGCCATCGAGGCTCCTCGTTTGAAACAGCATTCAGCTGAAACATAGCTGCCAGCGGATTTGAACCTGAGCCTCATGCTCATCAGCGCGGCGCACATCGCCACTGAAGTGCGGCACGCATGTATGTAATAACAGGTAGAACACGGTTACTTGCTTTATTTATAAAATGTTACCAAAGTAAAATAGCGGAACTGATGAATTTAGGGGAATTTACTGGGTTCTATCCATATCGTATGACAGAAGAATAGTATGGAGTAAATATTTTGGTATAGTATAGTATCTGTGTTTAATAGAGTCTCCTGTTTTACAACAAAGCTGCCAACGGATCTCAGCCCTGCTAATGCTCAAATGAAGGTTAAGTTGCCCTGAGCCAAAATGAGCTTAGTATGTACCCACTTAATATAGCAATAATAAAATTTAATTAACATTTGTTTCCTCTTTTCCTTTAATTATATGGTATAATTAGGTTTTAAAAAACAGCATTGCTTTCTTTATTTCGAACAATATCCAAGACTTTTTCCATAGAAATTAGGCCATACGAAACACGACTTTTCTTGTGCAACTTAAAATGACGTAACCTTCCGCTTTGTGGTGTGTCAAGTTAATATTCCATGAAACAGATAGGCTGGCTGGATATCGATTTATCCATCTTACATACCACACTATATATAACAAATCGATACATATACTCAGATACTGCGCCTAAAATAAGACCAATTATTATTATTTTTTCAAAAACTCTTTATTTATCTTTCAAACTTATTTCATCGCCTTCAAAGTATTGACTGGTCCTTTGAAATTTCAACATCATCAAAATCGACGGTTTACAAGACCAACTGTGACTTTTTTTGGTCGTGAGCTTCTTTTGTCGTAGTTGAGAAGAAAGTGGAGGTAATTCATCAGATGACTTTCTTCGTCTCTCTCAATGCCTCTCAGCCTCCTTGAACCGTTTTACACCACTCCAAACGTTCCTTTCCGATATCGAATTGCCCACTTACGTGCGCTACCTTCTGCAACATTCTATATTCTTTTCCGAAACAAAATTTAATCTGAAGTTCTTAATAATTCATTGCATTTCAAAAATCGCTGAATCTGTTAGCGCTCACAAAGCCAAGCGTAATTCAAATGTTAATGAATATTTTGGTTCTGAAATTTGCACAGATGTCATGGGCAGTGCCAGCAAACTAAAAAAGAAAAAATGAAATTTCATAGCACGGGAATTTAAATTGAAAATTGGTCTACTTTTTGACACAGGCAGGTTTTTCAGCATGCGCAACCCTTCCTAAAATGTCGCACCTTCCACAAAGTTTGTTAATATTCCATGAAATGATAATATTGAGTTAACATCGATGCATTCATTTTACGTACTACATCGATATAGAGTATTTGTATTAAACTGAAACATGCTCACATAAAGTGCGATTACCTTCCAAAATAAACTAAAATCTTTAAAATCCTGCAAAAGCAGAAACAATATATAGAATGGGAAAATAAATCATCTCATGTTGTCTTTTTATAAGACTTTTTGGTAAATACAGAAAATGGAAAACAAAGGAAGGTAAATGCTAAAAATTTCTGTCATGATTCACTCTGCGTGAGCATTGTCCTGTTTTTTGGGAGTTAGGTTACAAACCTACAAAATACAGTGCTTCTCTAATCCTTTTAATTTGCTTTAACCAATGTTGTTGACCCAGGAGATTCATTCTTATAAACAATACCTATTATTTCTTTTTGAAAAAAATATTTTCTTATCGAAGTCAATGGCCGAACTCTCTTTTTCTGTTTTGAAACTTTAAAATAAAACAAGCGATCTCTGATTTATTACAGTAAGTAGTAGTTGTTTAAATTTAACAATATAAATGTTTATTTTGTTTCTCGTGATTTAATTTTTAATAAAATAAAATATTAAAAGTAATATTAATTATCTTTTGAGCTTTGGGAGGATTTTCTAGATTGTTTTTAAATTATAGATTAACCAAATCATCTAGTTCATCTCCTCTGTAATACGAGATGTAAATAATTGTTCATAATTTTGGTAGTAATTTCATTTATTTCAGTTTTTTTCCTGTTTTCATATAATAATTTCGATTTAATTCAGTAAGAAGAAGTTAAGATAAACAATACTAAGGTAATTGATATTCTGATTTTGCAAAATAATTGTATACTAATGAATATTTCTTGCACAAGCAAATGTGCTGACTTCAAAAAAAGAATATTATTATTTTTTAATTAAAATAGAGAAAATTGTTATTTTGACTTCGAAGCTTCAATTACAGGAAAACTGTATGCATTTTACACTTAAACATTAGTTTCAATTGACTCTGTACTCATTGGAAGAATATTTCCGCATGGTAACCAAGTCTGCCTGACTAATGCAAAGTAGATTAATACAAAACATGAGATGCTTCTGTTTTTATTAGGTAGGTTTTAAAACCTGGGTCTAAATGCCTTACAGTCATATTAGACAGGACAAACTCAGTTAGCAGCTCTGAACTACTACAATATCCATGCAAAGCAATAGGCCCCAAAAGGGTCGGGAATTTATAGTAGCAGGCCAAAAAAAAAGTGATAGAAAGAGAAATACTGGCCATTGGCCCTAATTTTATCTGTACCAAACTAAATTTAGTTATATTACTTATCAAGTTTATTTGAATTATTACCACTTTTTGGTATTTGTTAATTTACTATTCCCATCGTTGAAAAAATATATGTGTTACATGTAATCTTGTTAAAATATTAAAATATGGTCGAAATTAATTATTTACAAAATGCCCAGCCCTTCCGATTTGTCAAAGCACTCAAAAATGTCAAAAGATGTTCATGACCCCTTTTGAATAGTAACGTCATTGTCAGATGTGAACTCGAATATTTGGGCAGATAATCTTCAAGTATCTGTAAGAAATAAATTAATAACTGCGCGCAACGCGAAATTTAATCATGTGAATATATGTTTATAAAAGAAATATCCTTTCCAATCCAAAAAACCAACACTCATTCTAATACGAAGAATCATCAGATGTGGCTCTAAAGTTGAGCCAAGCTGCTCTCAAAGCAGGCTTAATTGCAAAACTCAAGCAAAAAAATGACGTCCACAAAAAGGAAATGCAAAAACGTAATCTTAGGAAAATAATTCCATCTCCTAGTAATCCATTTAATACAAGTACATCCAAAATTTATTTTATTAGTAGTTGTTATACTTCTAGTGTGGAAATATAAACTCCAAGTTACTGCTTCTGCTGAATGAAGTGTGTGGTATCTCAATAAAAGAAGGAGAAAAAAAAAAGCTTCCATCTTGATTCAATATTCGTGTTTCTGAAACAATAGCAACACATTGTTGTAGCATAAAAAAAGGGTTTTCTTTTTTGAGATACAACTGACCACTTAACTGTTTTATTGTGCAATTCATCAAAAAGAAATGAAAAAGATAAAATAAATTCTGGGTCTGTTTACGCTAAACATCTAAAAATGATGCTGTTATGTTTTGAAATATCAAAGGCTGCTTCATAGTGTTTGATTGTTTACAAATTTGTTATTGAAAACTTATTCCTGAAAACAGTTCTGTTTCCTTCATCTTATGCGAAGTCATTGTTAGGTGATGCTGGAGATGTACAAAAATGGAAAACAAAACATAGTATTTAATACTTGAGCGGATACGGCATTTGTTTTGTGTTTCAACCTAGATGAAGTAAATGTTTTGCTACATGTAATCATAATTCGTGCGTATAGGGTATCATAATAAAATCAATAATTGCTGATAATATTTGCTATATATGGATTAAAAGAATTTAAATCCCTAGAGGGAATCATTAATAGCATTATGTCATTTTGAAACCAATATAAAATGATTTCTCTCTTAAAAATGATTTGGAAATGGTTTTCATCATCTACTAGCCTAAAAGCTTGCTATTAAATTTTTTCCCTAAGAATACATGCTATGAATTGAATTTATGCTAACTGAAAACTAATTAATCTAAATAATTTTATAACACTATGTTTCTTACAGGAAGTATTGCATAATGCTTAAAAGACTATATCTCAGTTCCTTTTTTGGCTATTATTAACAGTACCTAAAGAATTGAACATTAAAATAAATATTAATTGAAAAATAACAATATATAAATATATGTTGATCGTGTAGATCCTGAGGGATAATTATCCTTTTATTTGGCTTGTCTATAGGAAACAAACGATAACTTACATTTTGGAGTTTTCACCTCCTTATTTCTGTTCAGCACATTGTCCATGCACATTCATCAAACGTGCAAAAACTTACTTCCTTGTAAAGAGTTCCCAGTTTGGTCTCGCCAGCATGTGATGGGATCTCAACCAGAGAAACGACGGTTCCAAACCCGATTACTGTAGTTGAAGGTTATCAAGTCTCCAAATACCAAAACAATGATTATAAAAGCAAATCTGTAGACTTCGAAAACCACCCGGTCTGGAGAGGAAGGAGAGTGGAGGAGAATTTGGAATCACAGGCAAACCTGGGTGTTTGTTCGAATCACAGGTAGTGCGTAAAATTGCTCAAAAGCACCAGCTTGATAACCCGTAATATAAATCGGCTATAAGCCCTTGGTTGTTAACAGCAAATTAGAGGTCAAAAACGACGCACTTTGATGAACGAGCGAATCTCGCAACATCTCATATGGAGATGAGTATGGAGACAAAGATAACTGAAATCAAGAATTTTTTGACAAAGTGGGTGGATGTTCAACACTTTGCTTTGAAATGGATTTTAAGCAAATCCAAAGATTATCAAGAACTAATGATCTATTTAATGGAAGATCCAAGCAGAATTTTTAAAAAAATGCAGAAACAACCTTAGCCATGTATTTTCGTCCTTGAACTTCCAAGTAAAAACCCAATTGCTTTTTTAGAATGCATAATCAAAAACTGTTTTCATGAACATTCCTTATATTAGTATTAAAAATTTAAAATAATAATTTAAATGAGTTTTATCTGAAATTTAATATATGCTATGTTTGTATTTAAATTGTGCTCGTGGGGAGGAAAATAAAAATAATAAATCTATGAGAATAAATTAATTGATTTTCCACTATATCTTTTGTAGAATCTTCGTACCTTCGATAACGGTGGCTTTGGTTAATGATTTGCAATGGTAAGTCAGATAAATGTCGCTATATAAGGGCAACATTATGTTATATATCAATCATTCCAGTTGTGAATAAACTCATGTCAAAGTCTAAAAGGCAAGCAATACGTAAATTTGAAATTACGCCTAAACGGTGGCTGGTGCTACATTGTTTTGTCGTTAAAATCTTGCACATAAATCAGAATTATATCGCCTAAAATTTGATAGAACATTGTTTTTAAAAATCTTTTAGCTTTTGGATAACGATGGCTTTGGTTAACGACGGTAATCGTGTGAAAGATTAATGTCGTTAAATAAAGGCAACATTACAGTGCACATAAATCAATTCAGAGACGAATAAATTCATATCAAAGTACCTCTAAAATTTGAAAACAACAAAATATTATTTTTAAAAACTATAGATAATGTTTCATACTTAGAAAACCGAAGAATGAATGAATAGTTGTTTATAAAAATGCTATTTGCATAAAAAGTATAAGAATAAATATTTCATATTTTATGATTCTATTTAAAGTTACATTTTTTTAGAAAATATTTTGAACAAATTATTTTTATCACGACACACATGTATCCATAATGAAAACGTTAGCTTATCTTTTTATTCAAACAGAGAAATCTACTTCAAAGCTGATAGTGCAAGATGGAGATTCATGGGATGCATATTTGATTCACTTTTAAAAAATATGATGTTTGCTTATAATTCATTCAAAAAGAAATGTGAAAAGGCTATTCACTATTAGTTTCTAGAGATTAAGAACAAAAAAAAAAAAAAAAAAAAAAAAAAAGAAAGACTACAAAATAATTTTGCATCCATCATATCTCTATTCATGAAAAAAAATATTTGAAAAAGATTGTTAAAATAAAGGAATTGAAAAAATCGAATAAATTTCCAGATGATAACATTAAACATAAAAATTTCTTCGTTTGTAACAGAAATTTTATTTCCAAAGTAAAAAAACTTTAAAGTCTCTTGCACCTAAAATATTTAATATCACTATAATTTACAGAAAGGAAAAGTAATCACCAAAAAGATTATTTTTAAACTTCAAAACTAAAATCAAATTAATGATTAAAATTAAACATAAGCAGTTGGTAAATGAAATGATAAGGCAATATAATTACTTTAATTGCTGGTAGCTATATTGATTTTAATAGAACGAGGTGCAAAAGTTTATTAAAAATAATAATTTGAAATTGCATTATAATGTTGTTTTACAGAGCAGGTGTTTTGATCTGAGGTCCTTAGTCAGTATATAGGACAACGTATCGTTACCAAGGGTACATCGCAGAGGACCTGTTAAACTGAATCCATGATTTAAAACGAACTCAATATAATGGCAATCTGGGAGTTCATAGGCTTTTCCTTACCTCTTCAAGGTTAACTTAAAAATCTTTCTGATCTATGAATTTATCGTCATCGCTGCCATAGATAAGGAAATTTTCGGTTCACTTCTACTTTGCCAGGGTTTCGTACAAAGCACCCTTAGTTCAAAGGCAAAACAAGTTATCTACAGTACGCTTCGGCGCTTGTAAAAAACAAGAAAATGATGCTTTCGAAAATATAGCTTGTATTACCATCCTGCAGTTAAACAGAATCTTGCATTACTAACCTGTAGTGAAATACATTCTGTCTTATCATCCTGTAGTTAAGCATATCATTTATCATTATCCTCGCTGTTAAACACATTTTGTGTTATCATCCCTGCAGTTAAACATATCTTTGATCATCATCCTGCAGTTAAACACATTCTGTTTTATCATCCTGCAGTTAAACACATTACCCTGCAATTAAAACATTCTGCAAATACATACTACACTTTAACAAATCTTGTATCACCACCCTGCAATCAAATAAAGTCCTGCGCTACCATCCTGTAGATAACCATTCTACATTATTATTCGACAGTTAAACACATTCTGTGCTACTATACTGCAGTTAAAGACATTCTGTATTACCCTCCTGCAATTAAATACAACCTGCAAATACATTCTCATTTAAACAAATCCTACAATATCAACTTGCGATTAAATAACTCCTATGCTACCATTCTTAAGTTAACCCATTCTGTATTACCATCCTACAGATAAAATCATCCTGTAATTAACCTTCTTCACAGTTAAAATCCTACATTTAAACGCATAAATGTACTACTATCCTGTAGTTAAACACATCCTGTATTATTATCTTGAGGTTAAACTCATCCTGTATTACCACCACGCACAGTTAAATACAGCAACATGTATAACCATCATGTAGTTAGGCATATCCTGTACTACCTCAGTATAACTAAACACATCCTGTATTATCATCCTGCAGTTATATAATATTTTAAAAGATTTTATACAAGTAATTAAAAATAAAATTAAATTTCTGGATGATAAAAGTCAAATATTTAAAATTTCAGAACTATAACAAGAAATTTCATTTCCATTAATTTTCCCCCTTTAATTTTTTTCATACATCCTGTATTAATCAAGCATGTATGGAAAACTTTTTGAGTCTACAATTTACCATTAATAAATTAAATTTTTTTACAACATAAAGTCTTTAATAATGCATTAAAAAATTATTGCTAAATTATTAGCAGGATATATATGAAAGAAAGCCTTTTAAAATTTTTTTAAAATAAGATAATTGAAAAAAAGAAATATTTTAAAATAACAGGGAAACTCATAGGTAATAAAAATTGCCTTCTCATTCATAATAATACCATAAGAATGAGAAAGCAATTTTCAAAAAAATTTTATGTCAGTCTGCATTAAACCATATTTTTAAACATTAAGAAAAATAAAATATACTGAAAACCAAATTAATGAATTTCTTTAAAAAGATTTGCTCGTCAAAAACTAAATAACTAGAACATTGTTAATCAAAAATTTTCAATACAATTAATGAAGAATTTCAAATAAATTTTTTAAACTGTATAAGATAACGATTAAATAATCGTTATATCGCTTATCGTTTGGGCCAATTTTATTGAAAAAAATTAATTTTATGCAAAAATTCAAATAATACTAAATAGGTAATGTAAGATAAATGTACAGAAATAATTAAAAATAAATTCAAATTTCAAATGGAAGCTAAAAAAACAGAAACCCACTAAGAATAAGTACATATTTACTATTATATAAATCAGCTGTAATGAAGCTAAACTACAAAAATATTCCTACAAAAACATTTTGTAGGGAAATTTTTGGCATTTAAATCTGATTTCCCTTTTTTACAGGATATGTTTTAGTAAATAATTTAAAACAGTATTAAATTTAAAAAAAAAATATTTCTAAAAATATTTTTTATAATTTGTTTAAATTTTTATAAAAGTAAAAATATGTTCTATTATGTGTCTATATCATAAGGAGATACGTTTTTGTTATCTGTAATGAAGTATACTTTTTTTATTACTTTTTATTTAATTAAATAATTTAACTTTTTAATGGAGAATCTCAGGAAAACTAATCTCAATATTTATTTACTTTTTCAAATTTTAAATTTTCATTCAAAAATTCTTGAAGGGGAAAATTAAAAGTTTGATAAATTGAAAACACACTAGTACTTCTTGAAATATTTAAAGTTTACTGTTATATTGATTGGTTTTCGTCTAGCCGGTACGCAATTGTTGTCAGATTACTTTTTCTAAAAGGTGTCTTTCTACAAAGATGCATTTGCAAGAATATGTGAAATTTTTGTTCTTATTTAAGAATCAGAACTTTTTATTCACGAAATAAATTTTTAAGCTAATATTTTCATTATATACAGAAAATAAATAAAAAATTAAATATTATAAAGTGAAAATCGTTCCAAGTATTAAATTCAACTTATGCGCCTAATGAAAAATAAAAATTTAACAAATCTGGGTTTACCGTTCATATGTTGAAAGAATATTTCAATTAAATTATTTTAAACGTTCTTTTTTTGCCTTAAAGGAATTTTATTTAAGACTTTTTAAAAACGAGGAACAGTATCTATAACATAAAATATTTTTATATATAAATATAACTATATAATTTGAAATATTAGCTATTCAAATGTTCTTAAATGTTTCTTAAATTTTTCATGCAGAAAATATTTACAAATACGATTATTGATAAAATTGTGGAAAGTCCAGGTACTCACTTAAAATAATTCAGAAACAAGTTTCAAAACATCATTTTTCTTCAAAACAAGCACTTTTTAAAATTTCGAGATCAAATTTTTAGATTGTAAACCAAAAATGAAACCTTTATACCAGAAAAACATATTTGAGTGCATAATTCAGTGCATTTCACAATTTAGTTGCATAAATTCAGTGTTTCGTTACATCACAGTTATAGAAAAATATTTCTTTGCCCAATTTGACATAAGAAAATTTAATCCCCTGCATATAAACATAAATCACCCAAGTAAATTAATTAATTAATTCTACCTCCAAGACAAGAGTGTAGTTATGCATTTTTAACAAGCTTTATGAAACTTTTCAGACGTTATTACAATCATTTGACCTTTCCCATCCTTTAGCCCTAATTAAATATATATAAAAAATGAAAACATCACCTCGAAATAAATACTTCTTATTTTCCATGTTCATTAGTGACGAAATGAGATTTTTGATGACGAAGTGCCATGACATTATCACGTGATAAAGGAGTTAAGTTGAGGGGTATAACGAAGTCTGAAAGGAGAAAAGAAAACGCCGATAGACGAACGATACGGTAAAAGTTCAAGGTCACGCATAATGGAATAAAGAAATCCCCTTCCGTTATTATATCTCCCTCCCCGACTTGGAAGTCTTCCAACTGTGAGGTATATTATGTCTTTTTTTTTTTTTTTTGTTCTTACAAAAGTAAAACTGTCATTTTACACTTAGTTTTGTTGAATGGCATCTGCATTGCAGATGAATACATGAAATGTTAGCGGAAAAAAAAAAAAAGGTGTGTTACACTAGAAAAACATATGTTTAAAACATCTGCTGGGTGTAGAAATTTATGCATGCAACAGGTGAAATGTAGGTTAGAATGTAATTTCATCGTCCTAGCAGGTGTTTGGGAGGTAAAAATTAAAAGATACAAATATAAACATGAGGTTTAAATTATTTGTAAAATATTCTAGAAAGAATATTTAGAAAGGAAAAAAAAAAATTGATGAATCATTAATTTGAAATTATTTAGCAAGATTATTACCAATCTTTTTGCAAGTTCTTGGGTAGTGCTAAATAAATAACTGCAATGCAGGCCTTGTTTGTGCATAAAGATTAACTGTCTGTATAGCCAGCTGTATTAGAACAACAGAATGGTTTAATTAAGTCATTTGTTTTACTAAATCGTTCTGGGTTCTTATTTTTTCTTAGTAAAAGAAAGTTCATTTTTTTTTCTTTTTTTCTAAAAGCTGTTATCATTTTCTGAAAAGTTATTCTTTTAAAACTTTAATTAACTAGTACAACAAATATTACTTTATTTAATTGTTTTTAAAAATTTTGTAATATTGTTGACAAAAATGAAATTAGAAAATAATGAATAAACAGTTTATTAATATTTTTTTCATCTGATTTTTTTCTTGTTCAAAATTCTGATTATTTTCTACAATTTCTGACTTTTTATATCATAAGAAATGTACACAAAATAATGAGTATATTTACTAACCTATATATAATGCATGTCTTAAAAATTTATGATTTTTCAAAAAAATATGACATAAAACATCACCATGAAACCGATTCTTTCTAGATTATTTTTGCTTATTTTAAAAACAAATTACCCACTTTAAATAATATCATACTGTTCTAAAAATTAGTAGTACTATTTATGGTATTTTAATTATTAATAAAAGCAGTTTTATGCAAGTTACATAAATCAGTTAACATTAATAGCACGTTAGAGTTTTTATACGTTTCGTTTATTTATTTTAGTAAATATTTAAGCAAACATTCGAATCAAATTTTATTACATTTATTCTTTTTCGAAAACACATCATATTAATTTTTTTTATGTTTCTATTATTTGCATAATATTTTTATGACTTTGAAAGAAATTAATTGAATTTCTTCTATTTAGAAAAATTTCTCTAAAAACCAAAAATTTAAAGCATCTTTTTTTTAAAAATTTATCACGTAAGGAAATAAATTAACTTTTTAAGATATGTCATTTCTGTCATCAGTTTGTTTATATATTTTCACCCATTAGAAATGAATAATTTAAAAAATTTGATAAAAATGAATAATTTTTTAATTTTTAAAAAATCTGTCGGCAATTTAGATGAATATTTTTACTTAATTATTAAGTATTTTTAATATTTATGAAATTTTTTATCCGATAGAATGTCCAAGTAATCCACCTGATATGAACACACGTCAACGATTTCAGGTAAAATTGAAGAAGAAAATTTTCAGGAATTGTGTAGAAATTTTTATAGCACTCAATCATGGATTTTTCACACATTTTACACACATTTCACATTTTTTTAACTATAAATTTATGATCTTTGTAACTTTTCTGAATGACAATTTCTTACCTTGCTTTCGATCCGATTTTCTTGTTTCTTAGCGTTATATCACATACTGCATCATGGAATGAGAATATTTTTCCAATTTGTAGAATTGAAATGATTTTATGCTACTACAATAAATATAATAAATTTTTGGAATGTTGTTTGTTGTTTACTTATAACTACGCGCCGTTTTTATGTTAATAAATAGAATAGGAATGAAATTGGCAGGTAAAAGATTAAAAGCAAACGATTTTTTAAATGTCATCATGATGCCAAAATAAAAATAAAAAAAACTTTATATCATAATTTTATTGATGAATTTATTTGAAAATATTTCGGTGTACGATAATTTCTATGAAAAGAAAATGAGTTTCCATTTTTTATAAAATTGTTCTATTTTATTCAGAATCACATGAAGATGTTGAGAAAAAAAAAATATTGGTCTTTATGATCGAATTAAATTCAGATTACAGCGCTTTCTCTACAAATTTTTAAAAGCTTTTTTTGGAAGCCACTGTAGTCAATAATTATTTGGATGAAATCGTATCAATCATTAAGTTTATGTCCTTTTTTGGGTAAATTTGGTCTTGAAATCGTCATAAAAAGTATGATAATCAAATCGTAATATGATTATTAATCTTGACAAAAAGTGTGATAAGTTAAAATTATGAACGCATGTTTTCAATTAAGATAATTTAATGTGATATTTGACAATCATAAGTTTTTCTGGTTTTCTCTTTGACGTAAATGGAATGGTTTTTCTAATGTGACGTAATGGATTTCTCTTTTGACATGTCGTGAGAAGTCCTATATAAGAGAATTTTTCTTTTCTTTTTTTCTTTCGTTTATTTGTTCTTGCAAGAAAGTTCTGAACAGGGTCTCCAAATTAAGGCCCGCGGCTAAATCCGGCCCGCGACAGCGAATAGCTTATTGTTGCTGTAATAAAGTTGGATAAAAAACACAGAATGATAATAACTCGGTTTTATTGACTTGCTAGGTAAAAGTTTAATGACAAGCACAATACGCAGAAAATTCAACTTAAGTATAACAACTAACAAATAAAATGAAATGAATCTCACTAACAATATAAACTAGTGAACATCCCGCGGTTACTATCGGTAGTTATGTTGAGGTAAAGAGTATTGCATATGTATGTATATAGATTTTTGGAATGTATATATCCTGAATCAAACTTATGATTTTTATCCTGAAAATCGCTCAAGAACGGTAAAGCTAAATTAAAGCAAATGAAATCGCGGGGTATCCGCATGTAAAAAAATACTAATGAGATTTATGTAATTGTAATTTTCACTGACAATAGTTTGTAGTAATTGAACCAGCGAATTTAGCAAGCGTTTGCTCGCTCAGAGCGCGTACTCGACGACTAGTCAAGAAATAATGGATAATGGCAGAAAAATTAAAACGGTTTGGCCCTTGGTACTTACTGAGTAAGCAGTATGGCTCTCTAATGCTGGAAAGTTTGGAGACCCCTGTTCTAGAACAATATCAAGTAATTCATAAAAACCCCTATTTTGCGATTTGTCCCAAAACTAATATAAAATAAAAACAGGAGGATTACTTCTACGTCATGAAATTTATGTGACTAAAAACCAAAACGATATTCATAATAAATTATTTTTATAAAAAAATTATTTGTATTTTTTATTGATTAAACAACTGTAAAGCTATTTCATATTAAATTTTTAATTACTGAGAACTTAAATTTTTAGAGTGCCACTTTTTTATTACGCTGGACTATAGAAAATATCATAATTTTCCAATACACCTCTTTCAACCCCCATAAAGGTAATGCCTTGTGAAAAAAAATAATTGAATAATGACTGTCAAATAATGTTCTTTCCTACATCATGTAGAAAGATATGTGATATTTTCTGAAAAAAAATATATTGTTGTAACTATTGTTGCAAAAATGTTAAAATAAAATAATATAAGAAAAGGAAATATTTATCCTGAACAATATAATTTAAAATTACTGAAACAATGTTCGTCACCAACAATAGAAGAAACAATACTAAACAGGAAAATTATAAGAAAAATTGTTTTAAAAGAAACTTTTGACGTGAACGAGTAAACTTGTTAGTTATAAAACTGCGATATATTTTGTATTACTAATGGATGAGACCAGAGTTGTAAGCGTTATTTTTTTCACCGTTGGGCTCTTGCCTTTGGGGCAAGTATTATATTTGAAAACAATGTGGAGTTTAGTTCCACATGGTATTTTTTATGTTCCTTAATGAACATTACCGTTAAGAGAACGGGGGATTCAAAGCTGCAATTAAAAGGGTCTAGATAACTGGGCCACTGAGTATGTCTTTCCTATGAAATTTCGCAAATAAAAGCTATTTTCTTAATTCTAACTCTAATTTATGGAAAAAATATATTCAAATGTCTGCCAAAATATTGTTGAAAATTTAAAAATGAAGTTGCTTTGCAATTACTTGCTTAATATAAAAATATTAAAATTTACATTTCTACGAAGATTCATCTTCTTTTCCGTCGTTAGCAATATTACAATAATAAGAAATGCCTTATCTAAAAACCATCAAGTAATACAAAATATATATATCAGTTGAAATAGATCCATTGAAGAAAAGTTGAAAATTCTCTACTGTGAATGAAATATTTTTAAAAAATGTATTTCTCATTTTTCTGCTGTCATCTGTCCAAGTCTGTAGGCAGCTGCATTTTTTAACTTTATTTAATGTAAAAGTTTCACATCTGTTCCACGGACAAGTTAAAATATTTCTCACAATACGTGCTTCAAATAGGCATTTTCAAAACCTAGGATAAAAATAATTCTTCTGCTATCTATTCTTCATGAACTGGAACAAGAATTCTTATTAAAAACCAGATTTATTTTCTATATTTGAAGAAGAAATTTTATCTACACATTGCACAAAGAAAAAGGATGAGCTGTACAAATGGAGCATACAGTACTCTGATCTTCATCTGCCAGTCTGCTGCTAGGAATAATGAAAAATCCTCATCATTTTCCAGAAATTATGAAAACTCTCATCATTTTCCAGGAATTATGAAAATTCTCATCATTTTCAAGAATTATGAAATATCCCTCTTATCCTTTTGCGTCTAATGGGCAAATGCTGTGTCTGCCTCAATGAACCAACGATATTTTGAGGTGCTACTACCAACATTGCTGCTGCTGTCATCTTCTACTTCCATTTGCGTCACCGTCATGGAAATGAAATTGATTGTCAACGAACATTAAGCTTGGCTTTCGATTTTCTAATGGGCAAATGCTGTGTCTGCCTCAATGAACCAATGACATTTTGAGGTGCTACTACCAACATTGCCGCTGCTGTCATCTTCTACTTCCTCTTGCGACTCCGTCATGGAAATGAAATTGATTGTCAACGAACATTAAGCTTGGCTTTCGATTTTTCTAATGGGCAAATGCTGTGTCTGCCTCAATGAACCAATGACATTTTGAGGTGCTACTACCAACATTGCCGCTGCTGTCATCTTCTACTTCCTCTTTATGACTCCGTCATGGAAATGAAATTGATTGTCAACGAACATTATGCTTGGCTTTCGATTTTTCTAATGGGCAAATGCTGTGTCTGCCTCAATGAACCAATGACATTTTGAGGTGCTACTACCAACATTGCCGCTGCTGTCATCTTCTACTTCCATTTGCGTCACCGTCATGAAATGAAATTGATTGTCAACGAACATTAAGCTTGGCTTTCGATTTTTCTAATGGGCAAATGCTGTGTCTGCCTCAATGAACCAATGACATTTTGAGGTGCTACTACCAACATTGCTGCTGCTGTCATCTTCTACTTCCTCTTGCGACTCCGTCATGGAAAAAAAAATTGATTGTCAACGAACATTATGCTTGGCTTTCGATTTTCTAATGGGCAAATGCCGTGTCTGCCTCAAAGAACAAACGACATTTTGAGGTGCTACTACCAACATTGCTGCTGCTGCCTAATTCCCCAGTTTTGGCTGTTCCTTCTTTACGGGAATAACTACGATTTCTATGTAATAATATCTTTGAGTTTTGTCTTGTCCACCGAACAAATGCTGTATTTGACATTTTAATAAATGGACCCTTTGAGGTTCTATTATAACATTTTGTTATTATTTTTTATGTGATCTTAAGCTATTATAATTCAATTAGACGAAATAAAAATTTTATCTCCCATTCACATGTGTACTTTAGCGTCAATTCACTCTAAAATTTGTGTACAATATTTTGTTTATACTGTAAAAATTAAAAATCACCGGACTCTTTTAGTTTTCTTTTTTTGTGTTAGACAAAGGAATTTTTCGGAAAAATAGGAAATTCAAATCCAATTTTCCTGAATGTTTGGGGGGGGGTTAGAGGAATATATGGAATCTAGCAAAAGTTTACTTTTGAACCAGTCTTTTGGGAGTAATCATTTTGGAATGAGAATTTTAACCATTTTGGGAGTAATCAGTTTTGGAATGAGAATTTTAACCAGTCTTTTGGGAATAAGCATTTTTGGAATGAGATTTTTAACCAGTCTTTTGGGAGTAAGCATTTTTGCAATGAGATTTTTAACCAGTCTTTTGGGAGTAAGCATTTTTGGAATGAGATTTTTAACCAGTCTTTTGGGAGTAATCATTTTTGGAATGAGATTTTTAACCAGTCTTTTGGGAGTAATCATTTTTGGAATGAGATTTTTAACCAGTCTTTTGGGCGTAAGCATTTTTGGAATGAGATTTTTAACCAGTCTTTTTGGGTGTAAGCATTTTTGGAATGAGATTTTAACAAGTTTTTTTGGGGAGTAAGCCTTTTGGGAATGAGATTTTTTGGCCCGAATACGGATGAACCATCTAAATTGATTCAGCAGATAACTCCTAAGATCTCTGCACTAACGCGAAACTTATGCAAGAGCTAGATAATGAGAGCCTTTGTGAAGCAGTTCCTCATTAGCTCATTTTACTCACGTGCAGCCGACTCATGCTCTTCTGCCCAGACCTTTTGATCACATATCACTCTCTTAACACCTTTGGATCTTTAGTTGGTCCTATTTTTTGTTGTCCCTGGTGAACACCAGCAGTCAATTACTCTTGTAGTTGCTATCTTTCCCAAAGTCGTTTCATCATAGATATGCGCGACAGATCGGTGAAAGGGTATGTTGATGGTGTAGTGACACGATTAAAAATGCATGATTCCTTTCTCTAAGGGACACATTGAACTGTTATCTCTATGCTAGAGACTAGTTGCGTCAGGATGTAATACCCATCTCTATTATTATTTATATTAGTTTATTTACAGTATTAGTACATACATACACATGGCACCCTGCCTCTTCTACAATAGCATTAATAGTTAAAAAACCAAGAATCGGTCCCTGACCGTCTATCTCGTTCAGGGCTCTCCTCGTGGTCTGAAGATCTAACCGCATGTCCTTACCACACTGGATCACACAGTTAAGGTCCCAGTTATTGGTCACAGTCGCGACCTCTCGTGGCTATAATAATAATTAAACCTTACAGAACGATTGGTGCTTTTTTCGATGGTTTCATCTAACGTTTAGGATGTGTGTTTTTTTATAAACGCTAAATGGGATTTTATTTTCGTTAAATGCCATTTCTTGAAGAAAACGACAATTTCTTGGCGAACAATTTCTACGAATTTGTCTATGGAAAAAAAAAACTCCTGATTCGGACTTTGATGCAAAAATTTACACAGCATCTCGTTCTATTTTAAAAGGAGTTTTGAGAGTCTATTGTTTTTACTCGGCAAAAATATATTTTATGATGCCTATTTGAGAACAAATATATTTTTATTACATTAAATCTCTTAGCACTATTTTAATAAAAAATAGTTAACTATTTAAAATATGTTGTTATATTCATTAAGAGTATCGTGCACTGAAAAAATCTATTGTAATTTTTCTTTATTATGTTAGTTTTATTTTAGAGTGGTTTCAATAATCAAGCGCTGCCAGAGAAAATGAAACAAAAGCCTTTACCTCCGTCCACATAATTTATTTTTAAATAACGAAAAAATTACCACACAATTTTTCTCTATAGTTTAAAATCTTGTTGTTCAGCCATTGTTTTGTAAAATTCTAAGCACTCCGGATTAACGATAGTCTGTTGGGTGTAGGGCATGTTGTTGATGATTTTCTTCACTACTGTTTCCATCTTCTTTCCACTCATGTTATAATGAAAGAAAAACATCCTGAATTCAACACTCAATGAAATCAAATAATTGTTATAATGGTTGAAAGGTAAATGATAATTTAATCCAAGCATAGCTACAATCGATATGTAAAAGTCATTTTCTAGATTCTTTGATTATGTGATTTTAAATAATTCCTACACAAACAATAAAAAACAACAGAATCATTTCTTAACCCAGAGAGGAATATGGTAAGAATAAATAATATTTTAAGTTTTTTTTACTTCTTTCTAATGCAGCTGGCAAACACTTAGACAGCGGTCATTGATGCCTTAAGGCAAGCTCTGCACAGGCGTTACTCACTTTGCATTACCCAGGGGGCGTGTGTAACTTGAAGATAAGCCACGGATGCGGAATAACAATGCCCCCGCAAGCTCTACGATCCTATTTGACCGGGACCTACAGTTTAAAGTGGATTCCGAACCACTACAAACATCCATGGCACCGCCGGCACTCGAACCCGAAACCTGTGGTACAGAGCGCCAGAGCGCTAGCCACTCGGCCATTCAGGTCCCATATATTTAATGGTTGTCTGATTGAAAATTTCAATTTCACAGCGTTTTCAAAAATAATCAAGGAGAGTTTCAAATGAAAGAGCCTGGATGTTTATAAAAATAACAAGAACAGAATTAAAATATCGTTTATGGTTAAATATACACTCCCACCTTGATCACACATTTACCATCTTTTTGTCATTGTTACGGACTTTCTTAGACCTAGTCTTACACTTAGGAAATTATCAAGTAAAGTACTAGTCATTTTAACATCTCACTATCAAAGGAAACATTGGAAAGCAATTTCGTCTTTCAATTGAAGTTTGTACCATCGGTGTATAACTTCTATGCTATTGCTGCGCTTTACCATACTGCCGTGCTTTTAATATAGTATAAGCTCACTATACGTATATACAATATATATATATATATATATACAAGCAAGAATATTCCATTACTGATCTATTCTAATCAATTAAACGTTGCCATTTAATTATTTCTTTCGCATGAAATACATTATAGTCATCAAATCATGTCACTTTACGTTAAATGAATGCGCTGAATTACAAATATAATAGGTATTTTAACTAGAAAAATTGATAAATAAAACCTCGGATAAAAGTTGTATTTTTTTGTCGTAATCACAATTACCTAACACAAAGGAGCCGTCAAGAAACTTGGTGACGCCTGCTGTGTGAGGGTTGGAAGTTTTATTAATCATGGTGGCGAAAATTCGGATAGATTGATAATTAATATGTTATTTGATTTTTTAATAAGTTAATTAATGGAATGAAAATCAGGTACAGACATTTCAAATCTTTTACAATAAAAAATATTAAAAAAAATACACAGTCCAGTCACATTAATGTGACCACCTGTCAAAAGCCAGAATAACTACCTTTGGCAGAGCGAACCGTATATACACTGAAGTGACAAAAGTCATGGAATACCTCTTAATATCGTGTCGGCCCTGCTTTCGCCCGGCGAAGTGCAGCAACTCGACGTGGCATGGACTCAACAAGTCGTTGGAAGTCTTCTGCGGGAATATTGAGCCATGCTGTCTCGATAGACGTCCATAATTGTGAAAGTGTTGATGGTGCAGGATTTTGGGCACGGACAGACCTCTCAATGATGTCCCATAAATGCTCGATGGGATTCATGTCGGGCGATCTAGGTGGCCAGATCATTCGTTGGAATTGTCCAGAATGTTCTTCAAACCAATCGCGAACAGTTGTGGCCCGGTGACATGGCGCATTGTCATCCATAAAAATCCCATCGTTGTTTGGGTACATGAAGTCCATGAGTGGCTGCAAATGATCTCCAAGTAGCTGAACATAAGCATTTCCAGACAATGTTCAGTCCAGTCGCACCAGAGGACCAAGTCCATGCCATGAAAAACAGCCCACACCATTACGGAGCCACCACCAGCTTGAACAGTGCCTTACTGACAGTTTGGGTCCATGGCTTCGTGGGGTCTACGCCACACTCGAACCCTACCATCAGCTCTTACCAACTGAAATCGTGACTCATCAGACCAGGCCACGGTTTTCCATTCATCTAGGGACCAACCGATATGCTCACGTGCCCACGAGAGTCGCTGCAAGCGATGTCGTTCTGTCAGTAAAGGCACTCGAGTCGGTCTTCTGCTGGAACAGCCCAAGAAAGCCAAATTTCTCCGCACAGTTCTAACAGACAAGTCCCTTGTACGTCCCACATTGATTTCTGCGGTTATTTGACGCGTGTTGCTTGTCTGTTAGAATTTACGACTCTTTGCAGACGTCGCCGGTCTCGGTCGTTAAGTGCAGGCGGTCGACCACTGCGCTGTCCATGGTGGGATGTTATGCCTGAAATTTCATACTCTCGGCACACTCTTGACACAGTGGATCTGGGAATGTTGAATTCCCTAACGATTTCGAAATGGCATGACCCATGCGTCTAGCTCCAACTAACATTCCGCGTTCAAAGTCTGTTAATTCCCGTCGTGCGGTCATCATCACGTCAAAACCTCTTCACATGAATAACTTGAACAGAAATGAAAGCTCTGCGAAAGCACTGCGCATTTATACCTGTTCTACGCGATGCTACTGCCATCTGAAAATTTGCATATCGCTATCCCATGACTTTTGTCACTTCAGTGTATATAGAAAGAATATACATAAAGGCTCGTGCCCACTGAGGTGAGAAGATGTAAGCGACAAGATTTGACCAATCACTAGCCTCACCACGTTCGCCTGAAAGCGGTTTGAAATGCACCGCTTCTAGTCGACCCACTTTCAACTCGAAGCGGAACTTCACTAGGCGTAATGCTATTTTTTGCGTTTCGCTGTGAAGGGGTCGAAAAAAATTTTCTCGCTTGCTGCTTGAATCTTCACGTTTCTCGCCTAGTACTCGCCTCACGTCTCACGTCTAGTAAATAAAGTGGGAAGGAGCCTTAATGATTGAAATGCTTTCCGATGCCCTAGGACATCCTTTATATACACTCCACTGCAATGTGCTGCCACATGCCTTTCGGGATGGGTTATTTCCCGTTGACGTCGAAAGTAGGGGTGGTCACATTAATGTGACTGGACTGTGTATATCTCCTTCAAAGGTTTTGTCTAGAATAATGCTGTTATTGTCGTGTTAACTACAGGACACTGGACCCTATATCATTCGCATTGGAACAGCAGATGTTTAGCAGAGGGGAGGGGGTAGTCATACCCTTTCCATTCGCATTAATTTATATTGCAGATTCATTGTGCCATCCCTGGCGTATGCACGGGAATTTTCGATTTAATTTCGCCTTATCGACGTTTAAATTACCTCACTTATTGCTGTGATTGAATGTAAGCATTACCCAACAATATATGTATGGAATACTTGAAACAATGTTATAATACTACTAAAATATTAAAAAAAATTGTTATATGTCTGAAATAGTTGAAACAATGTTTTATTTTGTTTGAAATAGTTGAAACTATGTTTTAATATGTTTGAGATAGTTAAAAAAAGTGTTTTAATTTGTTTGGAATAGTTAAAACAATGTTTTAATTTGTCTGGGATAGTTGAAACAGTGCTATGATGCTCGGTGTCACAGGTTTCGCATTTGAGTTCAGATCCACTTTAAATCCTAGGTCTCGGTCTAATAGGGCTACTACTACTACTACACCACATCACATCACTGTGCCTAGAGCTGAGTTGCCCCTATACAGTTTGGGAATGATGCGGGTGAAAGGAAAGGACGCACGATGGAGGCGGAAAAGTTTTGCATAATTCACTTTTGGAGGAACAGAAGCTGAACAATGGGGAAAATTCATACAAGAACTGTACTAAATGTCAAAAATATAAAAAAATTGTGAAAGGAGGAATATGAAATGCGAAAAATATAAAAACGATAGGTAAGAAATTTTAGAGAAAAATTAAAAGCAATATGATACAATAAACTACATAGGAGATTATACAAATCAGAGAGCTGAAGGAATATTCATCAAATCAGTTATTATATAATTTATAAAATCTTAATAGCTAATAAATAAATCGACGGTAAGAGCAGTTGCTGCAAAATTATGGACAAAGGTAATAAGAGATAAAAAAAAAAAAAAAAAGGCAGGAGATATTACATAAGAGATAAATATGCTAGGTATATAACTAGAAAAATGGTATTCACAAAAAAATTTTTGGTTTTGCAATTTGGAGTCTAATAATGAAAAAGAAAACGAATGGTCTAATAGGGCTGTAGAGAGTTGGGCGTAGAGCTGACAATCCTACTCCGTAAAAAAGAAAACCTCTCCTATCTCGAAATCTGCCAGTAGGCAGACGGCCTTGCCCGCCACGGGGCTGTTGCGCCAGTGAAGAAGAAGTTGAAACAATGTTTTATTTTGTTTGGAATAGCTGAAATAATGTGTTATTTTATCTGGGACAGTTGAAACAACGCTTTAATTTGTCTAGGATAGTTGAAAATTGTTTTGTTTTCTTTGGGATAGATGAAACAATGTGTTAACTCGTCTGGAATAAGTGAAACAATACTTTAATTTGTCTGAGGATAGTTGAAACAATGTTTTATTTTGTTTGGAACAATTGAAACAATGTTTTAATTTGTCTAGGATAGTCAAAACAATGTTTTATTTTGTTTGGAATAATTGAAACAATGTTTTAGATTGTTTGGAATAGCTGAAACAATATTATAATGTTTCTATTTAAAATAATTAGGTGGAATCTAAAAAAAAATAATAATTAATAAAGTAAAATAAATCTTTATGCGCAAATCAAGTTTTAAATTTCCTTTTCAATCATCGATTTAAGAAAGTTCTTTTTATACAAGAGAATCGATTTTCATGATTCACAGAGCATCAGCTCACATGACCTTGTCATGTGTGTAGCTCTTTTTCTCCAAGCGGTCATAAAAGGTTTTAACTGAGCCCAATTCTTTTGTCAGCGAGCGGAAAGAAGCAAACTGACGACATGGCATTTGCGACTAAAATGACGGCACAAATCATTCAGTACAGCACAAAAGTTTCATTTTATCCGACACCGAGTTGAAAAACTGCGCTTCAGAGACCATTGTTTTAAATTGACGGCACGTTTGCAGATACACGTGCCTTTTGCAAAATTGCTGAATAAATATGTATAGGCTTTCAAGGAAATAATCAAAAAGTTCAGTAGTAAATTGTAGAGGAATAAATGTGATGAAATAGGTGCAAAATAAAAGTTTGTACAAAAATATAATCTGGAAAAAATAATAATGAATATGCCAAAAGCCATATTTAGAGTAAGTATATTAAAAAGCAATATGCCATTTCAATATACTTACTCTAAATATTGACTAAAAATAAAAGCTTTTTATATTTGATTATTGGAATTTCGAATGTAGAACTGCAAATAAATTCATATTATTATTTACAGATATTATAAGTTATCGCTCTGTTACAAGGGCCATTTTAGATAATTTCTTTTTTTTTTTTTATTTTCATGTTGCACTACTACAGAACTGGTTATGAGGTTTCCTGATTTTTCTTACATGTAATACGAATATAGACCAACCCTCTTTAGTTAAACATCGAAGAAGATATTTGTTTTTATAAAAATTAGCATTGACAATACTAACGTGGAGACATAATAAAACAAGATAATTATTTGTTCGCTTATGTGTATGTCTTTATTTCTCAAACTTTAAAAAACTACAATTGTAATCGTGCTCAACACACTGGCAAGAGCTCCCCCTGTCACATTCAGGAGAAATGGTCAGTCAGCCTCGACACTCTCACTCGAGGGAAGTACAGTGCAACCTACTCTCCCACCGAAAAACAGTTATTTTATAGTCTTTCAACCCAAGAGGAAATATATATTTAACGCAACTTTATGTATTAGTTGACCTACAGACTCTCTCCTGGAGAGGAAGTACATTTCACGCACCATGCGCATAGCCGAGTATCTTTTTTAAAAAATCTTAAGTTTTTAAAATTTAAAGTTTTTTAACATATTTTAAGAAAAAAATTTAATTTTGTTCCAGTAAAAAATTACTAACTGATAACTTTTATTAAATTTGTTCTAGTAAAAAATTACTAACTAATAACTTTTATTAAATTTGTTCTAGTTAAAAATTACTAACTAATAACTTTTATTAAATTTGTTCTAGTAAAAATTTTATAATTTTACTGAAGTTGGACCACACCGGGTTATATCTGTTTGTTATTAACATTGCTGCTAATTAATATAATAGTGTATTTTATATACATAATTTAATAATTATCTTAGATCCCTTATTATTTAATTTAAATTCATAAATACCAATTTTAATATTAGTATTAGTAATATTTTAATTTATAATATTAAGCATCATCTATAAAATTTTCAGTTTAATGTTTAATATCAATTGATAAATAACAATCAAAGTCAATTACGTAATAAAATCTTTAATGTTTAAAGCTATTTATAGATAACAATCGAAATCTAATACATCACAAAATCAATGTTTAAAGAAATTCTAATCGAAGTCAAATATGTCTTAACGTCAGTGTTTAAATCAATTTATAAATAACAATCGAAATCAAATACGTCATAACGTTAATGTTAAAAGCAATATTTAGATAACAATCGAAGTCAAATACACTCATGTCCATAAATTAAGGATAATGAAGTTCAGGCAAAGAAAGAGACAGAAACAAAACAAATTTGACTTATTTGTAAAGTCTATTTATTAAACAAAAGGTAAAGAGCAAAAAAAGATGCTACATGTTTGACATAATTAATAAAAATTGCGATTTTAACTCCTGGAGCAAATTTCAAAAAAAGAACCTATTTACAAAAACAGTATTACATGGTTAGTTTGATGGTTAATATGGAGTATGTCTCCCGGACGATGCAATACAGGCCTCACAACGCCTAGCCATGCTGAGTATCAAATTATCAATCTGATCTTGGGGAATAATACACCACTCATCAAGCAATGCCCTCCGAAGTTTCGGTTGACAGGTGGGAGGGAATTGACGGGCTGCAATTCGTAGGCCAAGCATATCCCACACATGCTCTATTGGATTCAAGTCCGGTGAGTATGCTGGCCAATCCATACGGGTGATATCCTCCAATTGAAGGCATTCGTCTACAATGTTTGCAAGGTGAGGACGGGCGTTGCCTCCATAAACCGTAATTCAGCACCCATGGCGCCCCGAAACAAACGTACATGTTGTTCCAGAATGACATCCCGAATAGATGTGGCCTGTCATCGTTACACTCTGAACATGCAGTTCAGTTCTGGAACCAAGAATAATTCCTCCCCAAACGAGCCATCCTGCAGCACCGTAACGGTGTCGTTCAATGGTGTTCTCTTGGTGGTGACGGGTGCCTGGCGTTCTCCATATGAAAGTCCGGCGAGAATCAGACTGCAAACTAAACCTGGACTCGCCGGAAAACATCACACCAGGCCACTGTTGCGGTGTCCACAATGCATGCTCTCTACTCCAGGTTAATCGCAGGCGACAGTGAGTTGCGGTAAGTGGAACATGTCCGACAGGCCTACGAGCATATAGACCAATGTGCCCTAAGCGTCTGTACACGGTCTACCTTGAAACTGTAGTACCGGTAGCTGAAGAGAGCTGACGAGACAGGTCTGATGCTGTGCTCCGTCTGTTTCTTTTGGCAGTAACTGCTAAATACCGGTCCTCATTCGGCGTTGTAACTCGGGGGCGACCTGTGCTGTTACATCTACTCACATTACCATCATCTTGGAATCATTGCCAAAGCCTGGAGATGACACTCTGGGCGATTCCAAGTTCCTCGGATACTTCCAGCTGGGTACGTCCGCATTCCAGTCGTCCGATAATTCTACCACGTAAAAAATCATCCAAATTCTTCCTTTATGCCATAACTATGCGGTTATTGCACTGAAAGGCTTTTAAAGCGCTTGTGAACAATTTTACTTCTTTGCCACCATTCCTTATATACCCCTCTCTTACACTCTCGTCATTGTGACGTACTATCCGCGCCATCTGGTGGTTTAGTGTAATTTGCATATTCTTCTTCAAGATGTGTCTGATAATTCTGCAGGTGAAATTTTTATTTTAGAGTTCAATTTCTGTGTGATTCTGAATTATCCTTAATTTATGGACATGAGTGTATATGATAACATCAGTGATTAAAGTAATTTTTAAATATCAATCGAAGTCAATTACGTCATAATGCTGGTGTTTAAAGCAATTTATGGATAACAATTGAAGTTAATTGCGTCATAACGTTAGTGTTTAAAACAATTTATGGATAACAATTGAAGCCAAATGTGTCATAAAGCTAGTGTTTAAAGCAATTTATGGATAACAATCGAAATAAAATATGTCCTAATGTCAGTGTTTAAAGCAATTTATAAGTTATAATCGATATCGATGATATAACGACGATATCGAGTTTAAAGCAATTCATAAATGTCTTCTTTGGAATTTTGCAATATCTAGATAACGTGCATTTTCTGTCCTGTCATAAATGCACTACTGAATAATTAACTATTAAAAATAATGACTAAATATTTAAAAAAAAATTTTAATTAAAAGTGCTTGTAAGCATTTAACATGTGTTTTAATGTGAAACAGAAGTTATAGAAATATATTTACCTTCATACTACTTTAATGAATGCATGTAATAAAAAATTTTGTTTAATATTCGTATTTACCAAAATGCATACTAATTTGTTCATTATTAGTATTAATTTTTAATGTAAAATATTAATTTCCAAAAGAAGCTTTTTATTTAAAAGGATCATAATATGTAAGCTTCTTAAAGAATCAATTTGTATAATAAAAGGAGAAATTTTATAATTATATTTTATTCTTCAATCGGATATTTGATTTATATATGATTCATTCATTGAATTTCTGTAGCATAGCTAAAACAAATACAATATGAGAGAAACATACTAAAACCATTAGAGTGAGATGTATTTTTTACTCTCCAATTATATTTAGGGAGGAATTGGTTTTCATTTGTGTTAGGCATGAAATAAACTACGAAAATGCTCATACAGTCAGTTTCTATAAAAAGAATCATGTGATCAAAGAGCAGATTAGTGTATATGAGTTTTTTTAGTGGAATCAGTTGAAAGCATATCTTTGCATGTCTCCATATTCACCCTATGTAACGCTGTATTTGCTACATGTCTGTCTTCTAGTGGAGAATGACCTGAAATAAATGTCTAATATTAAAAAAGATTCTTTCTTTATTGCTTAATTATATCACTGTTGAGCATCATCTAAATTTGAATCTATAAGATTTAAGAGATATTCATAGATTTCAGAACCTGCGGGCTACATTTATTCACTGTAACTTGTTAATAGGCTACAAGAAAAAAATCTTTAAAATTAATTAACTTTAAGATAAATGACGTAATATAAAAAATAAAAATAAAAATTAAATTTGTTATTTCGTCTGATTTTTGTAGAAAACCGAGCATGGTCAAAAGTGAACAAGATTGAATAGTTATAGGGTTTTTCATTTTTTTTTTTACATTTTATTGCACCACGTCTTCTCCATTGGCACAAAAAAAGCCCCATGGTGGGCCAAGGCCATCTGTCTGCTGGTAGATTTCGGGTTAGAGATGTTTCCTTTTACGGGGTAAAATTGTCACCTCTACGTCCAACTCTCTACAGTTATATTAAACCGGGACCTACGGCTTAAAGTGGATTCCGAACCTCTGCAAACATCCATGGTATTGAAGGGACTCGAATCCGGAGCTTGTGGCACAGAGTGCTAGCCACTGTGCCATCAGGCCCAATAACCATATCTACTTTATTCAAATCAACTTTAAAATGAAAAATCCTATTTCATAGATAGTAAATCTACATCTTGGTAATTGTTTTAATAAAAATAACTAAAGTTATCTCCTAGTTTCCGATGATTTACAAATCATTGGCCAAAGTATTTTTCTACTTTTTAAATGTTCACTTCTTTACTAAAATGGAGGCATATCATATTCTATATTGATTTTTTCTCATTTTCGATTTTATTGTTGTCATATATATATATATATATATATACACTGAAGTGACAAAAGTTATGGGATACCTCTTAATATCGTGTCGGCCCTCCTTTCGCCCGGCGAAGTGCAACAACTCGACGTGGCATGGACTCAACAAGTCGTTGGAAGTCTTCTGCAGGAATATTGAGCCATGCTGTCTCGATAGACGTCCATAATTGTGAAAAGCGTTGATAGTGCAGGATTTGGGCACGAACCAGACCTCTCGATGATGTCCCATAAATGCTCGATGGGATTCATGTCGGGCGATCTAGGTGGCCAGATCATTCGTTGGAATTGTCCAGAATGTTCTTCAAACCAATCGCGAACAGTTGTGGCCCGGTGACATGGCGCATTATCATCCATAAAATCTGGGAATGTTGAATTCCTAACGATTTCCGAAATGGCGTGACCCATGCGTCTAGCTCCAACTAACATTCCGCGTTCAAAGTCTGTTAATTCCCGTCGTGCGGTCATCATCACGTCAAAATCTCTTCACCTGAATAACTTGAACAGAAATGAAAGCTCTGCGAAAGCACTGCGCATTTATACCTGTTCTACGCGATGCTACTGCCATCTGAAAATTTGCATATTGCTATCCCATGACTTTTGTCACTTCAGTGTAGGTTTCATCATAATCTGAAATTAATTTTCTATCTTACTTCATTGGCGCAACAACCCTTTGGTAGGCATAAAGACAGGAGATGTTTTATTTTTATGAGGTAAGGTTGTCAGTCCTAAGCCCAACGCTCTACAGTCATTTTAGACCGGGATCTGCGGTTTATAGTGGATTCGAACTACTACAAACATCCATTGCACCGCTGGGACTCGAACCCGAAACCTGCGACATCGACCACCAGAGCGCTAGTCACTCGGTCATCAGGCCCTATTATCCATCCTGCTCCTTTTAAAAATAAAACTGATATATGATAAGACCAGTCTCGGTTTCTGCGCCACTGATTTAGACTTTTACAGACACATTTCTACATAAAAGTTTGTCTAATATTTTGAAGTTTGTCTATATTTTTTAACATATAAAGTGTCTACAAGTAAGAGCCAAATATTCAGTCTTGTATAACCCAGCCGCAATACGTTTCTAACACGGAAAATCTCCGATACGCGGTAGCTCTGTTGACAATTCGGGATGATATCTTCTTGGCAAAAACATCTTCTTAATTGAAAGAGAGTCGTATTTATAGTTCCATTACGAGAAGTCTGAGAAAAGCGTGCAAGAAAAGTTTAGCGAGCTCTGATGAAATCGCTTTATTGCTCTAAGCGAGATCATTCAATTAATGAATAGAGATCAGTTTTGAACTATAAGTATGAGTATAAGTATCAGTTTTTGAAGTAAATAAAAAATATCTTAGATAGTAAATCAACATCTTGAAAATCGCTTTATTAACTAACGTTCTGATTAAATATCCACCGCCGGGACTCGAGCACGAATCCTGTGGTATCGACCGCTAGTCACTCGGCCAACGGACACCCTATATCTACTCTAGCAGTAGTTTTCTTCATGCAAAATAAATAACAAAGGCTGTCGGCCTACTGGCAGATGCCGATACAGAGGATGTTTTCTTTTTTACGGGTAGGGTTGTCAACCCTAAGCCCAACGTTTTTCCAGTTATATTAGGCCGGGACCTGCGGTTTGAAGTGGATTCCGAAATACTAAAAACGTCCATAACACAGCCGGGACTCGAGCCCGTGGTACCTAGTGCCAGTCACTCAGCCATCAGGTTCTGTTATCTATCCTACGCCTATTAAAAAATAAAGCTGGTTTAGTATATTAAGACTAGTCTGAGTTTCCTAGCCCTTGATTTAGACCATTACAGACACATTTATACATAAAATGTGTCTAATGTTTTGAACTTAATGTGAAAATATAACACTGCACGTGTCTACAGATTTGTGCCAAATATTCAGTCTTGTATAATACAGCCGCAACACGCTTCTAACACGGAAAATCCCCGATAACACAGTAGCTCTGATAACAAATCGCGATCCTATCTTCTTGGCAAAAACACCTTCTTAATTAGTAGAAAGCGAGTGGTATTTATAGTGCATTACGACGAGTCTGAGAAAAGAGTGCAAGAAAGGTTCAGCGAGCTCTGATGAAATCGCTTTAATCGCTCGACTCGAGATCGTTCAATTAATTAATGGAGATCAGCTAATTAATTGCAGTTTAATGCACGGGAAATTGTTGTTTTCTTTCAGAGTTGGCAGGTTGCACTTTGGGAAGTAAAGACACTTTATCAGGAAGTATTTTGACTGCGAAAGGGTTGAGGTTCTTGATCAGGAAACCACATCCTTCCGTCGCTTCTTTTTCCGCGGAAAATTGGCCGGATTCATCGCAAGCTCTTCTTTTATAATTGTTTGTTCAGTCACGTTAAATAGACTGAGTTATCGTATTTTAAATGAATTATAAAATATTTTATAAAAGAAGACATATAATGCTGATCAATTAAAATGCTTTGTGGTTTTATTTTTAAATAACTTCTTTAAATGGAAATATTATTAAACATATATTTATTTTATAACCACAGGTTTCGGGTTCCAGTCCCGGCGATGTCATGGATGTTTGTAGTGGTTCGAATCCACTTTAAACCGTAAGTCCCGGTCTAATAGGATCGTAGAACTTTGTGGGGGCATTGTTACTCCGCGTCCGTGGCTTATCTTCAAGTGACACGACCCCTCCTCCTGGGTAATGCAAAGTGAGTAACGCCTGTGCAGAGCTTGCCTTAAGGCATCAATGACCAAGCTGTCTAAGTGTTTGCCAGCTGCATTAGAAAGAAGAAGAACTAAGATAAATAAACGTAACGTATAAAACTGCTAACTTGCTGCTAATATTAACTATTCTTACTGTATAATACTTAAAATATTATTTATTACCATATTCCTCTCTGGGTTAAGAAATGATTCTGATGTTTTTTATTGTTTGTGTAGGAATTATTTAAAAATCAAAGAATCTAGAAAATGACTTTTACATATCGATTGTAGCTATGCTTGGATTAAATTATCATTTACCTTTCAACAATTATAACGATTATTTGATTTCATTGAATGTTGAATTCATGACGTTTTTCTTTCAGTATAACATGAGTGGAAAGAAGATGGAAATAGTAGTGAAGAAAATCATCAACAACATGCCCTACACCCAAGAGACTATCGTTAATCCGGAGTGCTTAGAATTTTACAAAGAAATGGCTGAACAACAAGACTTTTAAACTATAGAGAAAAATTGTGTGGTAAGTCCCGGTCTAATAGGATCGTAGAACTTCGTGGGGGCATTGTTACTCCGCGTCCGTGGCTTATCTTCAAGTTACACGATCCCTCCTGGGTAATGCAAAGTGAATAACGTCGGTGCAGCGCTTGCCTTAAGGCCTCCAAGACAGCTATCTAAGTGTTTGCCAGCTGCATTAGAAAATATATATATTTTATTTTATATGAAAATGAATTCCATTTTTTTACATATTTTATACTTTAATTTTATTTTCTACATTAAAATTACATTCGCTGATTATATTAAACTGTAACCATCTGTACTTGCAATCATTTTTCAAGATGTATATTGGCCCTTTTATCATTTGGAATGATAAAATGTTTAGTTAAATGCGATTATATTGTTATTTTCTTTGAATTTTTTTCCATTCTTCGTTGATATTACTTTAATTAAATTTGTTCTAGTAAAAAATGCACAATTTTAATGAAGTTAGACCACACCGGGTTATATCTGCTAGTTATTAAAATTGTTGGCAATATATTTGTGTATTTCATACACATAATAATTGAATAATTACCTTAGATACCTATATTAATATTTTATAAAGAAGATATATAATATTGACCAATGAAAATGCTTTGTGGTTTTTTTTTAAACAACTCCTTTAAATGGAAATATTATTAAACATATATTTATTTTACATGAAAATATATATTTTCATATAAAATAAATATATGTTTAATAATATAATATTTTTTTTTGAAATATTTATTTTTAAACATATATTTTAAATAACTAAATTACGGTTTGTAATTGTAAAGTTAGAAATTAGTGAAATTTAATATTGAATCAAAAAACATAAAAAAATTATTTCAAACATACCAAATTAGAGTAATTCCCTATACAACGCTGGAGAAATATTAATATAGCTTGTTACAATTACAGAATACGTAAATTCTCAGTTTTCCATACCACCACATATTCCTGTATTTATTGAAGACACCTTCTGGACATACCGAAAAAAAAATAATTACGTAGTCACTTAAATGAGGAACATGAATGGCAGAGTGACTAGCGCTCTGACACTGCTCCACGGGTTTCTGATTCGAGTCCCGGCGGGGACATGGATATTTGTAGGGGTTCGGAATCCACTTTCAACCGTAGGTGCCGGTCTAGCATGATCGTAGAGCGTTGCGAGGGTAGTGTTACTCTGCGTCCTTAGCTTATCTTTAAGCTACACGCACCTCCTGGGTAGTGCTAAGTGAGTAACGTCGGTGCAGGGCTTGACTTAAGGCATCCAAGACAATTGTCTAAGTGTTTGCCAGCTGCATTAGAACAAAAATATTATGGCTGAGTGACCGATATATATATATATATATATATATATATATAATATATTACTCAACATTCTGTTGCTCTATATATTATTACAACATTGTTTAGAAGTTCTTCCTTTTGTTCACTTTTATTTGATAAAGATAGAAATGCTATTGCTTTTTACTATAACAGTTTCCCAGTGAAAAGATTTTCGTTACTGAATGAAATCCAATTATTCATTTTTTTTAAATTATTATTTTACATAGGTATTTATAAATAATTGCTAAAATGGCATGAAATTACTTGAAACCATGCTCCACAATAGTAATGGAGAGTAAAGGGGTGTACTGCCACTTTAAAGAACTCGCACAAATAACTGTCTCATATACATATTGTACGGAAGATATTTATAAACAAGTAATATAAAAAAAATGTCTTTAAAAAGTCAATTCCTACTTTTTTTCAATATATTGCACAAAGTCCTTTATGAATAATTTTCATTCATTTTTTAAGTTTATCTGGCGCCATCTATTGGTAGATATATGCAACTTAAATCTAAAAAACACTAAAATTAATTAATTTAATTTAATGAATGAATTAATAATTGAAAAACTGTATCAACATCAAGTGTCATCCACTACGAGTTCAAAAAAAATGTATTTGAACTCGAGTGGATGAATAACAAGTATTTTATGAACGATTGAAAATTTGAACAAGATATATATATAGGGAGAGTGTGCGCTAATAGAAAGAATTGAAAAAACTCTAACCAAGCAGCTCCGTTCGCGATTGGAAACGCTTATTCATACTGTCACCATCACGATATGATCTTCAAGGTTTTTTGAAAACGTCCATTGTTATTCAGTGATGCACGCTCACTTCCTGGCATGTGGCTGGCAACATCACATGCAGTTGAATTTTTAATAAGTTATAGGGTAGGTAATTTGTTTAGATTTTTAAGATTTTAAAGAGATATTAAAGCCTGGAATCATATCCGGCTGAAGTTTATTGAAAAAGTAAAACTTTAATGTCAAAAAGAACATTTATTCAATGTATTCTAATTTAATGTAAGCTAGGAGAAAATAAATCTTGTCCAACTGGATTCAAGGTATCTTTCTTCGTTGTTGATTTATTTTATTTATTTATTTCCATAACAGTAAACTTCAACTCTGTTGACAAAACAAGCATTAGCCCCATTGAGTGGTAAGCTAATTTACAGGAGGAATCGGGTTCGAATTCGTTGAAGGCTTACGTTGCAGTCACTGCTTTCAGAAACAGGTGGCTCTTGAAGATTGTGACAATGTGAGTAAAATCATCTCAATTATATTCATTCAATATAGTGTATGTAACTTCTAAGTTTATCAGAAAAATAATAATTAACATGCCACTATATAACGTAATTTTTATTTCATAAAAAATAAATATTTGACTTAAGTTAGTATATTATTGAAGAATTAATAACCTAGTATGTTCTTAAAATGTTCTTCTCAAATTTTGATGTGAGGGAATTCGCCTCAAGACGGTTGATATTTAAAAAAATAGCAAATTCAACGTTTCTAAAGGTGCACGAAGAGTGATCTGCTACATTGCACGGACAATTTACTTTTGCAATTTGGAACGATTAATTTTATAATGAAGTAAATATATGCATTAAAAACTTGAATAAAAAAAGTATTTCGCACCTTTAAAAATAACTATAATTAATGTATAAATTAAAGAGAAACAAAGATTTTATATTATTTTATTTTCATTTTTTTAATTAAAATTAAAGAACATCTAACATAAGTATAAAGCGTTTTAATGCAGAAGAAAATTATTTAAGTAATAAAAATGTAATTTTTTGTGGGGTGGTGGGGGTGTTGTTTCTTTGATTTAATTTTGATATTTATTATTATATGATCATTTCCTGATACTATTTATAAAAATATTTTTATTGGTTAAAAAATATTTATATTTGTACAAAAATATTTTTGTTTCTTCGAATTATTTTTATAAACGTTATCACTATTATTAAAAATATTGATAAACTGATACTATTTATTAAAAATATTTTTACTTTTTCAAAAAATATTTTTATTTGTTCAAAAAAATTTTATTTGTTCAAAATATTTTTAGAAACTATCACTTAATTTAGTTTTAATGTAAAATGATAGTATTTAAAATAAATTGATGAAAAAGTCGTAAAATTTTCAATTTATACAAAGCTAAACTTATATTAAACATAACTACGCATTTATTTAAAAGAGAAAGTTTTCTATTTGAGAAAAATTTCAAAAAAGTTATTAATTGTCACTTTAAAAATATTCTCATTTAAATCTTCACTTTCAAAAATTTTATTTTGCTTTATATAAAACTGAGAAAGTGATTATTAAAGCTACGAAAAAAAAAAATAATTATCTTTAAAAATTTAATTCTAGAGTCAAAACAGTACCATAATTAATATTAGCATAAATATTTTAATGATTAGCATTGCTTCTAGAAATTTCGTTATATCAAAACTTTTTATGACATTCCAAAATTAACATATTTTTTACATTCATTACACATTAAAATTATTTTCAAAACATTTTAATGATTATTCATCAACCAGGATTTACGAAACAAAGCTGTTAAAATAATATTTTCACTTTCCTTTAAATAAAAAAATTAAAAAAATAACAAGCAAAATAACACAAAAAGAAACAGGAAATAATAGTTAATGTGCTGAACTCCGCAATCGAGCAATCGGCATAAACAAGGGATTATTACGCAGGAATTTCCCCACCTTTTCCCTACGAAATGAGCGACGTGATGCCATCACCACTTTCTCAACGGAGATCCAGTCGGAACCGGTTCCAGGCAGCCTCATCCGCATCTCATCTAGGTGGGCATCGACCTCGATTCCGCGTTTAGGAGAATCGAGGCACTCTGCCAGAGGTAAATTTCAGAAGAAAAAAATTCAAAGAAATTCTCGGAAGTACACATCTTTAGAAAAGGTGCGATTGAATAACCCTTTCAGATTAAAAGAAATGATATAAGATTTAAATAAAAAAGTGTTTCAAATTTTTTGAGGAGAAAGCTTTTTAAAACAATTTGTTGCCGATTTAAAATGTTGGCCTAGTTTGATATGCAGTTTTTGTAATGACATATATTTTATTTAAAAATGTTTGAATTTAAAAATGCATGCATTAAAAAGTTGCACTGATTTTTTATCAAGTAATTAAACACTGACACTGTTATAAAATATATATCTATTTCAGATATATAAATTATTATAAGAGAATGATATTTTTCATTTTTAAAATATTATAGTAATATAATGCCTTCTTATAATTATGTAGCCCAATACGTTAAAATAAATTTTTATTTAATTAAAAGGAACTTTTTTTTTTTTAGAATTCTTTCCCTAATTTTTTGGCTATGAGCCGAATAAAAAAAATAAAAGAAAAAAATTTGAATTTGTTAAATGTTATAATTACTAAGTTTTACTGGAATATATATATATTTACAATGCTTATCTAGACAGCAGATTTATATTGAGAAAAAGTTAGATAAAATTCAAAATCATTTCACAAATGGTTAAGTAACTTACAAATTTTATCAAGTTAAATTTTCAAATAAAAGTTCTAAGAAAACAATCTCTTTCAAATAAAAAATGAATGTTTTTAAGAAAGATTTGCTTTGAATTGAGTAGAGGCAATTTCAAAAATTAATGGTTGCCATTTTAGATCTCATTTGATAAATTATCTTTTTGAAAAAAAGTAATTTTCGTATTTTTAAAAGAGATTTTGTTAGTAAATTCAAAATTATTTCACAAATAATGAATGAGCTCTGATTTTGTAACAATAAAATCCTTTTTTTTTTTAATTTATAAATGGGATTTCAAAATCTAAACACTTTTTATTGAGGTTAAAATGAGTTTAATAATTTTTTTTTTTTGGCATTATGAATTAGACCATTTTGACTAGACCCAGCTTAAAAAAAAAAAAATATAAAAAGTAACGTACTATTTATCGTTCACATGTGCCTTTATATTTGATAATATATTAGAGAGTATGAGATTTCAATATATTTTGCTTCTTTTAGAATAAGAAAATTAAATTTCATTGTTGACGTTACTTCTTGGTACTCGTGTATAAAAATTATGTACATGTAATCACTTTTATATTTACAGAGACTTTCCAAAGTGTTTTTTTTTTTCCACTTGATCGACAGCAGCATCTAGACACAGCCCAAAACCCATGTGGTCTCATGGAGAGAGGGAAAGCTTATGTTGTGAAGAGAAGGAGCGTGTGTCGCTGAAGGAGGGCAGTGCCTTGCGAAAGGAACTTTTAGGGGGAAATACCCCACGTTTGCGTATCGTATGGGAGAAAACCCGGAAATCTCCCACCAGATAGTCTGATTAACGAAGCAAGATGCTGAACATCTCAAATGCCATCGAGTCTCCTCGTTTTTGAAACAGTATCTGCAACAAAGCCGCCAGCGGATGGAACCTAATGCTAACCAGCGGCGCGCGTTGCCATTGAGTCACGAGTCGGGCCTTCCTAAAGTGTTCACACACTTACGAATTTCAATGAAATACTGCTCCTTCCATGAATAAAAAAATAATTCACGAGGAGAATTTGTAATGCAATCTATAATTTTTTCTTAACAAAACTTATCGTATAATTTTTTAAGAACATGTTAAATATTTTTATTTATTTATTTATTTTATTTTGGAAAAGTCAATAATCAAAGTAAAAAAAAGTGTTGTCCACTTCGTACACATTAAAAAATCGCTGTTTAAATAGTAAATATTATAATTTTTTTGATCAATTATTATTTAATAAGGTACGTTGAGGTATCCACAACAACTTTTACTGTGTCTAGCCATAGTTAACAATTTTTTTTTTAAATTTAATTTCTATAATAGTGTTCCTATTTTTTCTTCGATCATTACTGCTTTTAGTTCAGTTTTCATTTATATCTCTTGTCTTCTTGCTTCTATTTCTCCCGAAATTTGCTATATTGGGTTTAAATTCGCCAACTGAGATGATATTTTCAAACTTTCTGGACAATTATGGAGACACCAGATATGAAGATTGAGAACTATGGTGCTTTGGATCTTTAATTTGACAAAACGAAAATTTTTTTCCAATGCCTAAATTGTGGATTGATAATTTTAAATTATTTTTAAAAGCATTGAAATAGTACACTTCCTCATGGCATCAATAATTACCAAGTTACATAGCATAGATGCTGACATGCACCCACACCTGGCGACGACATCTCCGTCGTCATGTTTTCCCTGATATTAAGTTCTCGGGAATAAATTCCTCGTGTATTCTTCTCTCTCTCACTCTCTCTCTCTCTCTATATATATATATACATATATATAATAAAACACCTTTCATAACCAAAACTATTAAATTTGCTTTCATCCTGCAAATAAGAAGAAGAAATTAAATACGTTTCAAATTTATTTATTATTGATTTCGTGAAAGAAAGCTTAAATTTTTATATTTTCCACATTGCAGACAATTTTCTGCTGCCACAATGTTTATGTGAACCTGATGATCTGAGCACGCATCAAACAGTTTTGGATGAAATTGAGGTAGAATACTTTTCGGTAAATTGTGCGGAAATTTTTACAGCATTCAGAATTGGTGTTTTCTGAAATTTTCTAACTATAAATCTCATATCAAGTTGATGTAACTACGACGACCTTTTATTATCTTACTATCGATCTGGGTTTCCTCTTTAAAGGGTTTTATCGCATACTGAATGAGTATGCAATAAACTGCTCTCGCGATAAACTCTAAACTCTATGCGATATAAAAGTATGCGATAGACTCCCCGCATAGAATGAGATAAATTTACTAATTTAACGGTATTCCGAACTGATTTACGCCACTATGATGGAAAACAATAAATTTTCGAATACTGGTCGTTATTTCCTTACGACTACGAGCCATTTTTAGGTAATAAATAGAATATAAATGAGCAAGCAAGCAAATATTAAAGTCAAACAATTTTTTTAAACTTCACCCAACTGCAAAAATTAAAAGATTCCAAATCGTAATTTTTTATGAATTTAGCCGAAAATATTTTGGTGTACTATCACTGTTCTTTCCCTCCTTCTTTGTAATTTATGTTTTTATAAAAAGAAAAGGAATTGTCTTTAAAATTTTCTTTCTTTTGAGTTTAATCTGAATCGCACAAAGATGAAAAAATGTCGTACTTTACATTTGAATTAAATTATTGGCTACAGTGCTTTTTCTACAAATTTTGAAAAGTGCATGAACACTTTTGGGAGCTACTCTATATCCCATCAGTACCGGCATTCTTTACAAAAAGTTCTTAATGTTCTCTTATAGAGACGTATATTTAGTAAAATTAAAATTAGTAAAATTAAATTTTTTCATATTCTTTTAACTTCTGAATTAAAGAATGCTGAAATAACGTGCAAATTTTAAATGTATGTAATGAAGATTTGGTTTGGTGTGCCGTTCTACAATAATCTTGTGCACACTTTTGGCTAATTAGACCGTTACCTACAGTTTAACGTGGATTCTGAACCACTAACAAACATCTATGAATTTGAAGCCTTGTGGTACCAAAGACCGGAATGCTAGCATTCGCTATGTAATGAAGACGAAAATATGTATGTAATGTATGTAAAAATATATGTAACTGAGGAAGAAAACATTATGGAAAAATTGAAAATAATTGAACACAATAAAGAATTGAAGAATGAAAAAATGAAACCTCCTGAATTGAAGGAAAAAACATATTTTCAAAGGCTCAAAGACAGTAATAGTAAAGAAAAAAAATTAATGGAATATATATATATATATATATATATATATATAAAACCATTAAGTTAGTTATGTGATTAAAATAAGTAAGAAACATTTGTTTCTTACTTATCTTGAAATGAAAAAAATAATTAAACAAAATGTTCTTTAATATTAATTTATATCATTACAAACTGCATTAATTTAATGTATTAACCTGTTCGAAAATGAATAAATGAATTCTTCTTTTACAAAATTTTATTAATTATTAATTTTAATTTTTTTTTTGTTTTACTATTAAATTTATTTCAGTGTGCAAAACAACAGGATGGTCATGATTAAATATATTCATTTTATCACAAAAATAATAAGCAACTGGCTATCAGTTTTTTAATGGTATCGTAACTTATTAGACTCTTTACTACAAAAATTCCAATTATCCTCAAAATAGAAATTGTTATTTCAGTAAAATTATCATAGTGATCAATAAAATTGTTAATGTAATTAGATTTTTTTGCAGCATTTTTTAAATACTGTAAAAGATTTTTATTATAAGGTTAGTATATAATTTAAATAAGGCTCTTATGCAAAACACTCTACTTATTTACATTTCTTTTTATTAAGTAATTTAATTTTATTTCTAATTAATAATTTATTTATTTTCAAATATATTATATCGAAAATCCTACATCGCGACATTTCGGAATTTATTTTAATCTGCCTCTTGAATTCATCGAAATCTTTTAACATTTTCCATGAAAATATTTCAATAGTGCCTCTTTTAAAATATTTTATTTAAATTTCTCAGTCTGTCCCCATGAAGCATGGAGTATTGTATTGCATATCATTCCATTCACTACACAGTCGAGTTCTCATCTTTTTTCCCAGTTTGGAGCAGACAAGTTTCTGTCTGCTGACATCTGTGAAACTTGTTTTCTTGCTCGCCTGATCGCTGCTCAGTGAAGGTCATTTTAGCAGCTGCGGTCGAATGATAAGCCTTTTTGATGGAGTTCTTTCCCTTTTTGTTGAAATAAAAGGTTTTCGTGATTAATTTCAAAGGGGTTTTCTTTTTATTCTTCATTCACTTTTCGTGAAAGAAAACTTCCATTCAAAACCTTCATGTTTGTCATCTTTCTATTGATTTCTGACATGATTCCCTTTATAAGTTGACTTAGTATTGTGTTGCCAATTTCAGAGAACTAAAGTAAACATTTGAACATCATACAAAAGTTATTATTGTTAATCTCGTTGCTATTTACAGTAAAAACAAAACTAAATCATCCATAATGAGCTGCCCAATTGATTTCTGCGTTTATTGAAGATTTTTGGAAGTTGTTTATGAACATATTTTATATTTATTTAGATTTTTTGTTTCTTTGGTTACAGTGTTAGTTTAAATACATAGAATTAAATAATTTTAGATACATAATATTCCCTTTATTTAATTAAAGAAACTTGAAACAATAATTTGTCAAATATAAGAATTTATACTAAATATATTTAACTTTACTATCTAAAATATAAATAGAGTTTAACTAAAAAAATAATTTTTAAATTAAATTCAACATTTAATAAAAATGCTAAAAAAAAAACTTTTATTATAAATTATGTAATTTAATTATTGTTAATTTGACTTTTAATATTAATTATAAATTAAATGTAGTTAATTCAATTATTGTTATATTGTCTGTAAACTAAAACACTAGTTTTATTGTTTTATTTAAATGCTAGTAGTGTGTGTTTAATAGTTTATTGATGGGTTACTCACAAGCAACTTATCATTTATTTTGATTTGTGAAAAAAATGTCATTTCAAAAACATTTATTTAAAATTATGTGACTACTCATGGTATTAAATTAATGGAAAAATAGGTAAGCATTAAAATGATGCAATGAATTTAATGAAATTAGTCTTGAGAAAATTTCATTGAAAACAAATATGATAATAAATAAAGATACCAGATTAAAAAAATTATAAAAGAGTTAATGAATACAATTTTTTCAGTTTTAAATCATTTTCGTAATATAATTTATTGCGTATATAAAAAAAAATGGCAAAGTCTTTCGAATTATGTATTGCCAGCGTTTTATTTCTATTATGAACTTTTTATTTTTTGTTTTGAATCAAAGATTGAATTTGAAATATTTTGTTTTGAATTTTTAAGGAGAAAGAAGGGTTTAAAAGCCTAAAGTAAGTCATTTTAATACATATAAATTTGATTTATATGGATGGATGAATGGAATGACGGACAGTACTTCGAAAATCCAATGCATTATCTACCAGGCCACTTCGGTCTTTATCATAACTTGTTTATTGATATTAGTTTCCAACAATATAGGAAATATTGTTTATACTTATAAAGAATTTTCATGTAACACTTCTATCTATTGAAAAATGCCATCTTCTTGAAAGAAATTGAGGTCAGTCATTACCAAAAATGCACAATCATTTAGTCTTGTTGATAAAGAGATATAATTAAAAGTTAAACAAATTTCATTAAATTCCTTTCCACATAAAATGATTGAACTCTAATTCTTATTGGCCTTATTCAGATATGATTATGGGCTTTTTTTCTCTGCTTTCCACAATTTCCGTCTTTAAACAGGAGTCATAATATTTATTTTCCTTCTCATTTATTTCGTCGTCAAAAATTTCTATATTTTTCATCAAGTTTCGTGCAATTTTCCTCGTAATTTTTAAAGGATTTAAATTAATGATTATTAAAATACAAATTTTTTTTTATCTAGTAACGTTATTGTAAATGTGATCAAATGGATAGCATACTGGGGTTTTAAAATAAGGAACTTGTTTCGAGTCCCATCAAATGAGGAGGAATCGTTAATAATAGTATGTTACATTTGCAAGCTGGAAAATATTCTTTTTAGGCTCAAGAAGAGGATATGAAGCCCCAAGATGCTATTTTTATAAGGTCTTATTTCAAAATATGGATGCGATGCAAATAGTTCTTCCTTTTAACATCCTGAATAATGCTGAATCTGTTACATTCTTATCATTTGTATGGAAATTGGTTCCAATGAAAATTCTCGGCTTTAGCAAACAACAGCATTAAATTTTATCTTATTATTACTTTTTTTAATTTACTTATACATCATGAAATAATTTTAATTCATTTCTTCTTAAACTAAACTTTAAAAAACAGCATTTTAAAAAATTCTTGCAAAAAAAGTTATTAGCAATTATTAGATCACGAGCCAATTATTTTTAATTCCAACAAAAAAAAAGAATAATTGATTCTCTCAACTCGAGAGTCATTAAAAATTCTACAAATAAAAGAGCACGAGTTTCAATTTTAAATTTCTATACCTCTGTAAGACACATGTTACACATTTATGAGGCAGGAAGAGAATAAGTCAAAACTTACAGATATATATTTTTCTATTTTTGTAAAACTAAATTTTTTGTAGTTTAATTTAATTTCTTTTTTTTTTTTTTTTTTTTTTGTGGTTAATTTAGCTTTTTTGAGGCGCTAAGAAAAAAAGAGACCTGATGGGCCAGCGACTGGCGCTCGATGCCACAGGTTTCGAGTTCGAGTCCCAGCAGTGCCATGGGGGTTTGTAGTGGTTCGAAATCCACTTTAAACCGTAGGTCCCGGTCTAATATGACTGTAGAGAGTTGGGCGTACGGCTGACAACCCTACCCCGTAAAAAATCAAGGGCCCCATGGCTGAGTAATTAGCGCTCGGTGCCATAGGATTCGAGTTCAAGTACCGGCGGTGCCATGGGTGTTTGTGGCTGTTCGGAATCCACTTTAAACCTTCTACTATGACTGTAAGAGCGTTGGGCTTAGGGCTAACAACCCTACCCCCGTAAAAAAAAAAAGTATCTTCTGTATCGACATCTGCCAGTGAGCAGACGGCCTTCGCCACCATGGGGCTGTTGCGCCAATGGTGATGAATAAAAACACTCATACAAGAACAGTGACAACAAAATATGCAGCAATAAAACGCAGCTTATTTGTAAACAAATTTGTCTTTTTACAAGAAAAACATAAGTTAGGAATTCAATATAAACTAAATCTTGAAATCCATAAATATTTTTAGGGAACTCTAAGATCAATCCATAATTATAAAAACATAAAACTTATTTTTCTTAAATTATTTTTTTATTGCAAAACGTTTAGAAAAACTTAACAAATAATTACATAGAAATATTATATAAATAAATCAATAATAATATTTTTCTATTTTTTTTTTTTTAAATAAGTCTAATTATATAAAATATATTATTATCTTAATATATAAAAATATTATGTAAATAAACTAATAATTATATAAAAATAGCATTTGTTTAATTTAACAAATTTAAATAAATAGCATTTTTCTACTTTTTATTTTTAAATTTTTTTTTTTTTTCAAATAAATCTTAATGTTCATACATTACTTACTCCATAAGGCAATTAAATTTTATAATATATATATATATATAAATTTTTTTGGAATATATATAATATAAATTCCAATTTTCATTTATTGCATTTTTAAATTTTATTTTTATTCGCTTCGTAAGAAAAACTCGCATAAAAAGCATGAATTTTTATTTTTTATTTTATGATCGTATTTTTTTTTTTTTTCATGTCCCATAAACCATAATTAGCATCGAAAAATAATTCCCAAAAGTGTTCTACCGGGAATTCTCAAGAAAAGTATTCTGAAAATAAATGCACGCCCAACAGTTGCTACGCTACGAAATGTATTTAGGGTATCCAACAGAAACGTCCCAATTTTTTTTTTTTCACCCACCCCCTCCCCATTCGCGCTTTTCATTCACGCCAGGTGATACGAAAATAACCCTTTCGGTCTCAATTTCGATTGTTGCGTCATCGCCTCCACGACCAGGTAAGCAGGTGACACTGTTCACTTTCAAAGAACCTAACGCGACGCATGCGCATAAAGTCGTTGTTCTTATGGATCGATGGCCTATTGGATTACAATAGTGGGGCCGTTTTCATAGCAAAAAAAAAAACAACACCTAAAATGCCCTTAAAACAAATAATATATAACTATAATTTGGAAAACAACGAACGTGCTATTTAACAATTATTTATAATATATGGTACTTAAAACATTAAAAAAATTATCCTTTTTCAGTGCTAGATTAAATAAGACTATTTTTAATAAACTTTTAAAGTATTAATTAACATCTAAGGATACTTACAATAATTTGAACGTAGAAGTAACAACCGCTCTCGAACTAGATGCCACAGGTTTCGGGTTCGAGTCCCGGCGATGCCATGGATGTTTGTAGTGTTTCGGAATCCATTTTAAGCCGCAGGTTTCGGTCTCACATGACCGTAGAGCGTCACAGAACCCAATCAGACTTCTTCTCACTCACATCCTTCCAAAACTGTAAGGGGCAACTCAACTCTAGGCACAGTGATGTGGTGTGATCTATTAATAGTAATAGCTGATTGCTTAACTAACAGCAAGAGAAAATGTTGGCAATCATCGAAAGAAAAGGGCTACAAACTGTTTTTGGTGGCGGCAATGACAATGGAAATTGGCGAAGAAGATACAGTTTTGAACTTTTCAAACTTCTTAGAGATAATTGACATTCTAAAATTTGTTAAACTGTACAGAATGAGATGGGCCGGTCATCTCACGAGAATGGAAAGTGATAGAGTTGCTTTGAAGGTTTTCAATGTAATCCCTTTTGGACAACGACCAGGGGGAAGACCGAAAGAGAGATGGGTCGACTGTTTAGACTGTGATTTTAATGCTGTTAAGATAAAAAAACTGGAGGTCCGCAGCCAAGAGGAGATGGCTGGATCTTTTAAAGAAGGCCAAGGCAAAAAAAGTGTTATTTAACAATTGTTTTTATAATATATGGTACTTAAAACATTAAAAAAAAAATTTTCCTTTTTCAGTGCAAGATTAAATAAAATAAATAATTTTTAATAAACTGTTAAAGGATTAATTAGCATTTAAGAATACTTACAATATATTTTCGAACGTAGAAGTAACAATCATTCTGGCACTCTGTTTTACAGGTTTCAGTTTCGAGTCCCGGCGGTGTCATGGTTGTTTGTAGTGGTTCGGAATCCACTTTAAGCGGCAGGTCTCGGTCTCATATGACTGTTGGGCGTAGGACTAGCCACACCGTAAAAAGGAAGATCTCTAACGTTTCGAATATGCCAGGCATATGGTCTTGGTCCTCTATGGAGTCGTTGCGTCATTGACGAAGAAGAAAAAGTAACAACTAACTGCAACCTAAATTTAAAATTTGATAATAAAAGAAAATCAGCAGCTGCCATATCCATCCAACCAATTATAGAACAGTTGAAAATAAAAATGATTACAGTAAATCGTTTGTCGACAAAACCAGAAATAAATAAATAAATAAAAAAGATAATTTCTGAGGGCAATTTTACTATTTAATTATTTTTAATTTGCAAATATCAATATTATTTAATTAATGGAAATAGAATATAATTTACTTTCTTAAGATATATTTAAAAAAACTATGGCCGAGTCGCTTGCATTCTGCTGCTCGATGTCACAGGTTTGGGATTCGTATCCCGACGATACCATGGATGGTTATAGTGGTTCGGAATCCACTTTAATCCGTAGGTTCTGATTTAATATGACTGTACAGTGTTAGGCGTAGGGCTGACAGCCCTACCCTGTAAAAAGTCAGCGTCACGGAGCCAAGTCAGACTTCTACACACGGATGCTCCATCACAAGAGAGGCTGCCCCCTTTTTCCTTCTTCACACAGGTTCTTGGACTAGATGTTGCTGTGTAACAAGTGGGATAGGAAATAACAAAAAAACTTACAAGATTTTAAAGTTCAAATATTATAATCCAGGGGACTGATGGCTGAGTGACTAGTGATCTGGAGATATATATTGAAATTTGAAAAATACATTTTGAAGAATATTTTGAAACATTAAATTTAATAATGATTTGCATGTCTCAACTTTCAATATTCATTGAGTACAACCATTAGGGGAGAGCACTTTTTTTCTATCTAACCAATTTTTCTTCTTTAAAAAAAAAATAATTAATTTTCTGAAATAAAACATTTGCGCGATACTCCTTCTATGGTGGCTAATTCCGTGCATTAAGCAGAGTAATATCGCGCATGTGGATATTGGGCTCAAATTTTATAGATAAGGCGCAAAAATACTTTTTTTTTTTAAAAAAAAAAAAATTTATTGATAAACAAAAATTTCAATATCAATACAAGTTGATCCTGTTTGGAATCTAAAATTCATCTAGTTTTATCAAATTGATGAAAATAATTATTAAAATATTAATTAAAATATCGATTGTTATTTCAATAAAAAAAAAAAGAATGTAAAGTAAAATATTTGATATTACTGTAATGTGTTAACATTTTATACGTAGAATAATGTTTTTGTAATATAAACATAGGTTCTTGTTATAATTGCAAACACAAACTACTGTGAAGTTTTTTCCTCTTTCCAAGATTCCAATAAATTGTTTCAATTGTTTAACAACTGTTTCCTAACTCTGGGTCGCAATACTTTTTCAGGAGTTTTAGACATTGTTATTCCAGTTTCGTTTAGATTTCATTGTATTGTATTTCGTTTACATTGTTATTTAGCTGAATGTAGTTTTCAAGTGTTGTTTGTAAATTTTTAAAATAAACATCCTCTTCAAACCTTCTTCCCCAACCTCCTCTTCCAAAAACTTCTTCACGTATTGAAAGTATTGACAGGATACAGTGGGTACAAAAGTATTTGCACACTTACATTTTTGCTTGCAAATCATAAAATTAAGCATTAAGAAATACAAAAATTGGTATTGCCAAAGTAGAATAAGTTTAGTCACCTAAATTAAACAGAAAAAAATACAATAATATAAATAACAATTTTTTTTTTTTGCAACAAAAATTAAAATATCTCGTGTCAAAAAAGCATTTGCACACCCGCATGAATACAAAAAAGAAATATAATATATAAGAAAATTTCAAATAACTAATATTTAGTATACATTCCATTAACATCTATTACTGCTTGTAATCTTGCTGGCATTGATTTAATTAAATTTTCTGTAACAGTAGGGGCAATATTTGACCAATCTTCATTAAGAGCTTGTTTAAGTGCAGATTTGCTTGAAATCTTCTTTTTTTTCTTACTTTTAAATCCAAAGAATTCCACAAATTTTCCAAAGGATTTAAGTCTGGTGATTGTGGTGGAGAAGCAAGTCTTCTGGGTAGATTATAAAGCAACCACATTCGTGTTATACTGGCAGTGTGCTTGAGATCATTGTCTTGCTGAAAATAGTACGAATTACTGATACCTAATTTTATTGCACTTTGTGGCAAGTTATCTCGCAACACATCAATATAGGTTCGAGCTGTCATATTCCCATCAATGAAACACAAATTACCAACTCCTTCGCAGCCATGCACCCCCAAACCACAACAGAGCCTCCTCCATGTTTAACTGTAGGTAATACATTTTTGGTATAGAAAGCAGTGCAAGGCTTTCTCCAAACTAATTTGCTGCCATCTGATTTAAAGATATTGAACTTACTCTCGTCGGAGAATATGACATTTTTCAGAAATCAATTGGCTTATTGATATATTTCTTAGCGAATTCGAGTCTCTTCGGTCTATTTCGTTCATTTATAAAAGGTTTTTTCCTTGGAGAGATCTCCCATAAATTTGTGCATCGTGCAGGACATTTCGAATACTTTGGGCACTAATTTGAACTCCAGATGTTGAAGCGACATCATTGGCTAATGTTATCTCACTAACAAATGGATTTTTGATGCCTCTCTTATAATTTTTCGCTTAATTTGCTGTGAAAGTTTCTTTGGGCGTCCAGAACGCAAGTTATTTGATGTAGATCCTCTTCCTTTGTGACGTTTTATAATGTACCGAACAGTAGAAAAGCAAACATTTACTTTTTACCTATTTCTCGATAACTTAGGCCATTTTCACGAAGAGAAACAATTTTATCTCGCAACGAGATCGGCAATTCAGATTTCTTAGGTGCCATCACAAATTGAAATCAACAATCAGCTGATAAAGTATCGACACTACCTCCCTTTATAGTCTTCTTACGTATGTTATTTACTGCGGGATGACTATCAAATAATTAGCAAAAAAATGCAAATTTCCTAAAGTTGAGTTGAGTGTGCAAATACTTTTTGACGTAAGATATTTTAATTTTATTGCAAAAATTTTTTTTTTACTTGTATTATTGTATTTTTTTAAATTAGTTTAGATGAATAAGGTTATTGTGTTTTTAAAATGCCCATTTTTGTACTTTTTAATGCATTTTTTGAATTGTAAACAAAACTGTATGTGTGCAAATACTTTTTGTACCCACTGTATATGTTTTTCGGTTCGGTTTTCTTGATGACATGGATGTATTACGTTTAAGAAATAAACGCCAACTTTCTTTCATCATCATGATTGGCGCAACAGCCCTATTGTGGGGCAAGACCGTCTGCCTACTGGCAGATTACTAGACAAGAGATGTTTTTCCTTTTAAGGGATAGGGTTGTCCTCCCTACACCCAACATCCATATTAGACCGGGAGCTACGGTTTAAAGTGGATTCCAAAACCACTACAAACATCCATGGCACCGTCGGGACTCAAACCCGAAACCTGTGACACCGAGCTCCACAGTGCTAGTCACTCAGCCATCTGGCCCCCAACTATTCTTTACCAGGCTATTTTTGTTGATTTATGTAAATCAATTTTTTTATTTGATCGGTTCAACAAAATTTTATCCCAACTTTTGGATTTTTAAAAGAATTTATTCCATAAAATAGTTTGATTAGTCTCAGAGAAGTTCAACAATATTTTTTTTTCGTTTTAATTTTGTCACATAAGATGGATTCAGAAATTCCACAAGATCTTTATATTTCCCCTATGTGTCGGCTTCTCTGTAAACCTCATTTTAATGCCTGCTTCTAACTGAGCCTGACTCCAAGTTCCCTAATTAGTACGCCGTGTCTTTTAAACATGCAAAATGCTCATTAGGTAAAATATTATTGGTACATACCTGCTTTGCATACCAATTTTTGCTATGGGGTTATACTGCACGCTAGATCCGTTAGAACAGGAGTGGCCAGCCCATATGATCATGCTGGCCACTAGAGGAATCCACTACAGGAATTTATTGGAATGAGAAATTGAAACATAATGTGTTATTATTTTTTGTGTTTACTATTATTCTTACATGTAAACGTAGATAATATAATAATGATACAAAAAATACATAGCACTAAAATGATATATAAAAATATAAAAATGAAATCCTTAAAAATATTTATTAGACTAGTACGATGTTTGTTTCTCCACCCTTTCATTTAGCTTTTGCAAATCGATGCGCGCATCATGAGTTCGCAGAATGTAATTTAATTATTCTGAGAACTCATAACTGTAAACTCATAAATAAAGCGGGCAAAATCTGTCCTATATTCGCAAGAATATTATTTTAAAATCAAAGTAATTTTTTTTCTCATAATTTCAACAGTTCCTTTTTTAAATATATGGATGCACACATAATATATTTTTCCACTACTTTGGCTATCATAAAATAAATATATTTTGTAGAAGGATAAATCTCACGGTTCGGAAAAATGGTCAAGATTAGCCACCCCTGGCTTAGACTTTTGTGAACATCTGGCTGTATTCTATGGATAAGTCCGATAAGTGAAGTCTTTAATATTCCTAATGTTTTTTTTTTTCTTTCTAATTCAGCTGGCAAACACTTAGACAGCTTGGTCTTGGATGCCTTAAGGAAAGCGCTGCACAGACGTTACTCACTTTGCATTACCCAGCGGACGCGGAGTAACAACGCCCCCCGCAACGCTCTACGATCCTATTAGACAGGGACCTACTGTTCAAAGTGGATTCCGAACCACTACAAACGTCAACGGCAACGGCGGGACTCGAACCCGAAACATGTGGTACCGAGCGACAGAGCGCTAGCCACTCGGCCATTCAGGCCCCTATGTTCCTAATGTGTTGAGGGACATTTGGCTTGATTTAGTGTCTATTATAGTGTGTCTATCACTGCTGATATCGGTTCTGTTGCTTTTATTTTTGAAATGCTGAATATCTAATTTATATTGCTGGTTGCTTTTGTTTGATGTGTTAATTTCAGGTGTTGAGTTAAAGTGTTTGGTTTGTTAGTTTTGTTATGTTCTGAAGGGCATTATTTTGGTGTAATTTTGTGAAGGGAATAAACAATGGCTGTTACGTTGAATCTTAAGAAGGATGAGTTCATTGAGATTGCTGAGGAGAGGGATTTAACTATTCCAGACAATGCTAACTATATAGATTCCGGATTTAGCTATTCCGGAAAATAGACTTGATTAACTTAGTCGAATCCAGTGGTGTCTGTAAAAACAAAATAGAGATAGTGCGCAATCTTACTGGCGATATTTTGGAAGACAGGAGAGAAAAGAAAAAAGAGAGGGAAATAAAATTAGAATTATAAGAAAAGAAAAACAAGGGCCTGAATGGCCGAGTGGCTAGCGCTCTGGCGCTCGGTACCACAGTTTCGGGTTCGAGTCCCGACGGTGCCATGGATGTGTGTAGTGGTTCGGAATCCACTTTAAATCGTAGGTCCCGGTGTAACACGATCGTAGAGCGTTGTGGAGAGTGACATATTAAAAATAAGGAAAAAACTAACTGTTTATATCTATAGTGATTAGGGGATTATAGTCCTTGTTGCTTCACATCCCCATATACCACTTCCTTCATCAAAGAAAAACGAGAGAGTGACATAATATTAGAAGTAGAAAAAATAAAGTTAATCAAACTTGAGAAAGAGCTAGAACTTGCAAAAGTGGAAGTGGATTCAGCTAACAGATCCCAAGCTAGCGATAAAGAAAAAAATTCGATTTGGAAAATTTAATCAAAGTGTTATAACACTTAACTATCCCAGTGCCATCGAAGGTAGAGTCCTTCAACCTTTTCTTTAATTCACTGGGAAAAGCTTTCAGGATTTAAAATGGAAATTCTTCTAAAGTTACTGGGCGAGAGAGTTGGAAATTTTACTCGTTTATGTTGAAGAGCAGGTTGTTAATAACTACGAGGAGATTAAATCTTTGGTCCTGAAAGAATTTCGACCCCCCCTCCCCAATTAAAAAACCCCAGTTTGCATCCAAAGTGGGTGCAATGTTTGAGTATTACTGTCAAGGCAGAGGGATATCGGAATTTAAGGAGCTATGCGAATTAATTGTTTCCAATCAAATCTTAATATCCCTTCTCAGATAATTAATGGTTTGGTTTGTCACTCTACGGTCATCTTATGCATACGAGGGCTAAACAGACCGGGGCCTACAGTAAAAGTGGATTCCAAACCTCTAACAAACATTCATGCCACCGCAAGGATTCAAACTTGAAGCCTGTGATACCAAAGGTGAGAGGGCTAGCCACCAGGCCGCAGAGAATTAATGAGACACATCAGTATCAAACAAGGGAACGTATGATTCAAGCCTCAGCCACTAGGAAGAGGATTTGCCCACAGTTTCAAAGAGAGTGAAACAAATTATGATAACAATTATAATAGATTTTAAAAAGTAATTGCGATAAACAACCTAAAAATACTACTAAACTACCGCTAAGATATTTCTTTCTGAAACAAGCAATACTTTAAAGTGAATATTATGTGAGCAAATATGATCCTCTTTACAAATGCCCCAGTTACAAAAACTTTTCAGTGAATAGCAGAATTGAGGTTATTAAAACGCAGTCTATGTTTTAACTGCATTTCTTCGAGCCATAGAGTAAATAACTGTCAATCAAGTCTGATTCGAGGTTCAGCGGCAACGCGAACCTCTGGCGAGCATTAGTGCGGAGGTTCCATCCGCTGGCGGCTTTGTTGTAGACACTGTTTCGAAAAAAGAGGAGACTCGATAGCGTTAGTCGGACTACTTGGTGGGAGTTTTCCGGGTTTTCTCCCATACGATAGGCAAACGCAGGGTAATTTCCCTTCTAAATCCCCTCCTTCTTCAACGTCACGGAGCCGAGTCAGACTTCTACCTACAAGTGCTCCATCACAACAGAAGTTGCTCCCCCTTTCTCTCCTTCCATGAGACCACATGGGTTTTTGGACTTGGTCTAAATGTTGTTGTCTACCACGTGGGATAAAAATAAACAAATGAAAACCAAAAAGCACTGAAAAACAAGATATAGCACTTACTCAGGTGTGGAAAGAGGCATCATGCTACGCTTCAGTTCAATCAGAACCCAATAAATCAATCAATCGAAAGGAGAAAGAAAGAAGCGACGGAAAGCGAACTTTCTCCCTCGGAAAGTGGGTTTAGGCCGAATAGGTGTCATGAAAATAGTCTTTTAACCGCAATTTATACTTCAAGGAGAAGGCATGTATTATTGAGTGCAGCCATCTGCTTCATTTCTAACGAAACAGGAGATTTATTTCCAATCACAACCTTGCTTGATTCGAGAAATACATTTTGTTTTTTAACTAAAGAATATGTAGATAGACTGAAGTTGTAGAAAGAAAAAAATAAACATAGCTGTTTGGCGTTTGAACAATTCTCAGTTTAGGATTAAATCAAGATTTGCTGCATCTATTAGCAATAAAGAAAGAAATTTCACTCTTGAATTGGGCTTTTTAGTAGTTTCAAAGACTACAGAAGATTTAATTCCATCAAGCAAAATAGAAATAAACGAAGATGATTTGTGTAACATTAATTTGGCTAACAAGAGATTTAATGTTCCTGAGCGATTTCAAATGCTATTGAGAGCTGAAGTATTTTATAATTTACTTAAGGAAGATCAATTTAGGATGGGAAAATTCATTCTTGTTTTCCAAAACATCGTGTTTGGCTTTGTGATGTCCAGATGCAGAACGGCAGAAAATGTAAACAAAGGACATTGTGGACTATCCACAAATACTCTTGATTGTGCAACGAAGAAGTTTTCGGAAATCGAAGCAATGGAACCCTATACAATCAATAATAGCGAAACCGATATTTGTGAAGAGCATTTTCAGAAAAATTACAAGAGAGATGAGTCTCGGAGATATACAGTAACCATATTTCTTAAAGAAAATCCTTCATGTTTGGGAAAATTCAAACAAATTGCTCTTCAGAGATTGAATTCCTTATGGAAAAGACTCAGTAGTGATCCGGTGTATTTGAAATTATATAAAGACTTTTTAAAAGAATACAAAGATTTAGGCCACATGAGTGAGGTAGATGAGAATATAGAACATGTGGTAACCTATTACTTGCCTCATCATGGGATCTATCAGCTTCAAAAGAGTACCATAAAATTGAGGACTGCGTTCAATGGTCGACTGTGACCACCAGTGGAAAGTCAATTCAATACAACAGTGGAGTCATTCAAGATATTCTTTTCTCATTGCTAGTGAGTAAACACGTTTTTTGCTTTCGTTCACTGCAGACATTCGTCAAATGTATCGAATGATAAACACTGACAAGAGCCAAAGAAACCTCCAGCAAACTCTTTGGAAAGAAGACGCAATGACGTAAGGGTGTTCCAGCTCAACACTGTTACTTTCAGGTAAAGTTAGTGCTCCATATCTAGCAACAAGAACTCTAAAGCAGATTCGATTAATGAAGGAAAGAACTTATCTATTGGTGGCATTGATACTGCGTAATGACTTTTACGTTGACGATGTACTAAATAGAATTAACACTCTAGAAGAGGCCAAAGACATTCTACAAGTATTTAATATTTTAAATACTGCTAAAATGTCCTTGCAATGTGGCGAGCATATTCTAGTGTGTTGGCAGCCAAATTTTTTTTCTCTTCTAATGCAGCTGGCAAATAGACCGTGATCTTTCGCCATAAGGGCTGCACCGATGTTACTCACTTTGCATTACCCAGGGGCGCGTGTAACTTGATGGTAAGCCACGGACGCGGAGTAACAATGCCCCCGCAGCGCTCTACGATCCTATTAGGGACCGGGACCTACGGCTTAAAGTGGATTCCGAACCACTACAACACCCATGGGCAAAGCCGGGATTTGAACCCGATACCTGTGGTACCGAACGCCAGAGCGCTAGCCATTCGGCCATCAGGCCCTCTGGCTGCCAAAATAAATATGAAATTATGCTGCTAAAATAATCATGATTTTCAATTGATAGGAGAACGCAATCAAAATACATAAACAAACTAAATCAGTCCCTAGAAGAATTTTGGGTGCTCTCTATAGTATTCCAGAGAAATATGAGTCCAGATATGAAAAAAATAGTTACTCTTTTTTTTTTAGTTTTCTCGTTTAAAGATAATTCTCACTAGATCATTCTAACTAAACGACTAACCTTTCGGGGTTTTTTTTCTTTTTTATTCACGTAAAAAGTGCCAAACAGCGATAATGCACAAAAGAATGTTACTGAAGCGCTCCCATTCCAGGTTGGCTACTATAAGTATGTGATTTCCATTGTTAAAAAAAGTTTTCCATTACAGCCTATGAGACATCTTTGTGGAGTTGATCATTTAAAATTAACTGATAAGAAGAACTAGCGGTTATATCCACAGATCGTGGATTGAGGATTAAGCATAAGGAATTGCCTTTTGAAATTTTTTTTTTTAATAAAAGAATGCGTGTCAATATCGCAAAAGGCTTTGAAATTTTTACTATAATATTCAATTTTATATTTATGTGAATTAGCGTTTTCACCCAAAACCACAATTAATTGTAAAAAGAGAAGAAATTTCCAATGTATTGACGAGGACAAATTACCTTTCAAATCTATGCCCAAACATTGAAGAAATCTCTAGGACACTTCAAGCTCATGTTTTTCATAAACACAAAAATAAATAAACTTAAGGTGAGTTTCATTTAATTTTTTTTCTATAAAAATTTGACTTAACTATTATAACATTTTCTCAAAAGTATGTATGTAGTGCGCCTATAATTGTTTGTAGGACTTTAAATGCGCCTTAACTTCAAAAACCTTGAAACTCATTGCGCTGCATGCTGAATATGAAATAGGTTTACAAACAATACTAATAGAACTAGGTTTTCACTTGCAGCTCTGGCTCTCGGTACCACAGGTTTCGGGTTCGAGTCCCGGCGGTGCCATGGATGTTTGTAGTGGTTCGGAATCCACTTTAAACCGTAGGTCCCGGTCTAACACGATCGAAGAGCGTTGTGGAGAGTGACATATTAAAAAAAAAAAAAAATAATAAGGAAAACTAACTGTTCATATATATAGTGATTATAGTCCTTGTTGCTTCACATCCCCATATACCACTTCATTCATCATCATCATCACTTGCAATTCAAGTTCATCCTCAATCATTAGCACTAAATATTTAAATAGTTTTTTTTTTTTTGTTCTAATGCAGCTGGCAAACACAGACAGCTTGGTCTTAGATGCCTTAAGGCAAGTGCTGCACAGACGTCCTCACTTTGCATTACCCAGGAGCGCGTGTCACTTGAAGATAAGCCACGGACGCGGAGTAACAATGCCCTCACAACGCTCTACGATCCTATGAGACCGGGACCTCCTTTTTTAAAGTGGATTCTGAACCACTACAAACAACCATGGCACCACCGGGACTCGAACCCGAAACCTGCGCCAGAGCGCTAGCCACTCGTCCATTCAGGCCCATATATTTAAATATAATTAATTGAAATTATATCCATATGCATTCGATTACAATTATTGAAAGGGGCCTGATGGCTGATTGACTAGCCTGTTTTCCGGGTTTTCTTCCATACAATACGCAAATGTGAAATAATTCCGCCTAAAAGTCCTCCCGGGAGACACTGCACTCCCACTTTAACGTCACAGAGGCAAGCCAGACTTCTACCTACGGGTGCTCTCTCACAGCAGAAGCTGCCTCTCCATTCATGAGACCACACTGGTTCTTGGACTTGGTCTAGATGTTACTGTTGACCGTGTGGTATAAGGAACAATACAATTGTTGAACTTAATTCGTAATTTCTTATATGTCTTTTAGTAAAAGACGATTAAAATTAAATTATTTATTTCATTTATGGCCTAGATTTTTTACAAATATTTATGTTATACAACAAGAAGTTCCGTTAGATATTGAATATTTATAAACTTTCATAAATAGACAAAGTTTGAAGTTTGCTGATTTACAATAAATTAATTTTTATCTCTAGAAAAAAAAATCGCGCTGAGCAGTGAGAATTATTGATTTGATTAATAAAAAAAACATATTTGTATAATTTAAATGTAATTTTTCTTACAATAAATAATGAAAACATTTTGATAAGTACTAATTTCACACCATACAATTATCTAACCAGTCACAATCAGAATTTACTATATCTTATTTTTATCTAATGTCCTTGGCTGCTTCTTGATTCTTCAAAAGAATATTATTTAACGCTAACTCATTTTTAGAATAAATAAAATAAATTATAATTAGCTAGATGCTTGTGAAACGACGCGATGTATAAAGAAAACCAGTATAGACTTTTCAATGATTCATTTCAGGTATGCTTAGACAATACTTACTTAGTTATTCACAAAATAATATAATAATAATATTAATACTGATTCAGGAAGAGAAGCATTCAAATGCTTTGGTATTTAGAAAAAGTCAAATAGCATTCTAGATTTTTCATGTTAAACTGTTTGTTAGTTATAAACGAAGACCAATTTATGTCCGGTTCACCTTGGATCTATGCATATTTCTACAATATTTTCAAAGGAATTTCATAAACGCACGTTTGATGTTTCCTTTAAATCATATACAAAACAAACTTGCCTGGGAATAAAGATTTCCGCTAAATATTTTTGCTTTTTACCCATAAAATTAGGAGGTATTCTTTCCTTGATCAATTTTTGTGTCCCTGACCTCTTTCAGCGTTTCTTATGGGTTAATTTTTTAAAAATTTCTTTCACGAGCTATTCTTTCTGTTTTATTTAAATTTCTTTCACGAGCTTCTTTCTACATACTATTTATTTAAATTTCTTTCGCGTGGTAATAATTATGTGATCAAATAATTAAATGATGTGAAGACAGTATGGTGAAAGCAACGATAATTTTATTTCAAATTGAGTTTGGTTTTTTTAAAATTGAGAAGATTGAGGGGATTTTTTCAAGAAAAAAATAGTTTTTAATTCTGCAGTTTTTATTGATTTTTATTATTTAAAATTACTGTTATGTGTTTTTGTTCTTAAATTAAATTCTAAATTTTATGGGTAGCCGATTTATTTTAAATTTATTTTTATTTATTTATTTTATAAATTTTTTTCTTTTATTTATTTATTTATTTTGGACCCCATTCGTGGCTCAGTGGTAACCTGCGCCGCCGGTGAGCATGAGGGCGGGGTTCCATCCGCTGGCGGCTTTGTTGTAGGCACTGTTGCAAAAAACGGAGAGACTCGATTGCTTTTCGGATGTTCAGCATCTTGCTTCGTTAACCGGACTATCTGGTGGGAGTTTTTCCGGGTTTTCTTTCATACGGTACGCAAATGCGGGGTAGTTCCCCCCTAAAAGGCCTCCTTCTTCTGCGACTCAGAACCAAGTCAGATTACTACTTACGGATGCTCTATCACAACATAAGCTGCCATTTTTTCCTTCTTCCGTGAGACCACACGAGTTCTTGAACTTACTCTAAATGTTGCAGTCTACAGTAATGTTGCAGATGAGAAACAAGCAAAACATTTATTTTGGAAGGTATATTTTTGTAATTTCAAAATGAGAAAGGAAATTTTTATTTCTTTGTCAGTTATAAATGTGAATTTCAATAATAATAAAACCAATCTTAAATTGCACTTATAATAATAAAAGCAATAATTAATCGTTTTCAATTTCAATTTTCAATATGGTTTTTCCAAACATTTTTTTAATAAATTATATTTACAAATCAGATGAAAACAATACTGTGTTCAAGTTTTTAGCTTGAGCCTACAATTCGAATCCAAAACATTCGAAATAAAAGCATTCCAAACGATTTCAAAAAAAACAAGTAATATATAAAAAAAAATTATTTAAGTCAATTCCTACTTTTTTTCACCCTATTGCAGAAAAACCTTTATAAATAATTTTCATTAATTTTTTTATGTTTATCTGGTGCCATCTATTGGTAGATATATGCAACTTAAATCTAAAAAAAAAAAAAAAACTAAAATTAATGAATTAAATTTTAATGAATGAATCAATATTTGAAAAACAAAGTGTATTAACATCCAGTGTCATCCACTACAAGTTAAAAAAAAATGTATTTGAACTCGAGTGGATGAATCAAAAGTATTTTATGAACATTGAAAATTTGAACAAGATATATATATAGGCAGAGTGTGAGCTAATAGAAGGAATGGAATAACAGAAACAGTTATTAATCTATCGTTTCAATATCAATTTTCAACATGGTTTCCAAACATTTTTTTTAATAAATTATATTTATAATCAGATGAAAACAATACTGTGTTCAAGTTTTTAGCTTGAGCCTACAATTCGAATACAAAACATTCGAATAAAACGCATTCAAACGATTTAAAAAATAAGGAATAAAACGCAGGATATCCATTCATTAATGTCTTAGACAAATATAAACGCCATCGCAAACTATCTTCCCTAATTGTGCACGAAAAATCTCAAAAGTTCCGGTGCAGGAAATGGCAATAAAACGCAGCGATATATATTTGGAAAGTAGTAATAAATGTTGCGTGATTTGGAAAACGAAGAAAGGACTATAAATATCATGCCAGAACTCATTAAGCAAAAAAGAATATCTTGACGTCAAGCTCAAACAGTTACGCAAGAACCATTGACGCACAAAATAGGAAAAAAAAATAAAAATAAAAAACTTTTTCAGACCACGTAATATTTCTTTTTTTTTTTTTTTTTTTAAGTTTAGCGTGAAACAATTTGAGAGAAATGTTTTTGAAATTAAAATTGTTAACCTTGAATCCTCACACTCTGATATTCTTCAGTGCATTTGCTGTCGAACTAAAATTTCATTAAATTTATTTTTTTTACTAGCACTATAAGAAAAGCAGGTCTTTTTTCAATTCCTTTCTATTAGCTCACACTTTCCCTATATATATATTGTTCAAATTTTCAATCGTTCATAAAATACTTTTTATTCATCCACTCAAGTTCAAATACATTTTTTTAACTTGTAGTGGATGACACTGATGTTAATGCAGTTTTTTTAAATATTAATTCATTCATAAAATTTAATTCATTAATTTTAGTTTTTTTAGATTTAAGTTGCATGTATCTACCAATAGATGGCACCAGATAAACTTACAAAAAAAATGAAAATTATTTATGAAGGACTTTCTGCAATAGAGTGAAAAAAATAGTAGGAATTGACTTTAATTTTTTTTTTTTTTTTTATTTTACTTGTTTTTAACTTAAGTGTATCCTCACCACTGATGTGGAAAAGTAAACATCCGTTTTACTTTTCCGGAAACGATTATCGGAAACGAAGGAATCGATTATTTGATGGGGATGCTAGCGTGAGTGCAAAGCAATTTCGAAAGCAATAAAAAAATGTAATAGTTATTGTGAAATTTTATCAATTATTCTTTTCCTATTTATTAAGTCCCGGTCTATTATGACTGCTTGGCCTAGGACTGGCATCCCTGTTCCGTAAAAACAAAACATCTCCTGTCTCGAAATCTGCCAGTAGGCAGACTGGCCTTGGTCCACCATGAGGCTCTTGCACCAATGAAGAAGATTGTAATAATGCTATATAACCAGAGATGAGGACTCGGAGTAGAAAGTCGAACGTTTTCGAAGGTTTGGTTTGAAGGTTTTTTGTACACAATTTAGGCTAATTAGACCAAGACCTACAATTTGACATGGATTTCTAATCACTCACAAACATCCATGCCACCGTCAGGATTCGAACCCGAGGTTTGTGGTACCAAAGGCACTAGCCAGTTGGCCAACAGGCCGCCGTTTTTGAAGGAGTCGGGAGTTGTTTTAAAAAGGACTATTTTAAGAAATAGTTTTGTTTTACCCAGGAATGAATGTTTTAATTAAATGTTAAGCAGACAATTCAATTGTATCTTTCCATAATACAATCAGTAGCAAAGACAAAGGTTGCTTTAGCAGCAAACCAACTAAATAGTGAGACACTTTTCAGCACTGAGGTTTATAAAAGTTATCTTGGATCAATAATGACAGATCTTGTAGAAGCGATTCTATTATCAAGAAAAAAAAATTTAATAAATTACAATTACAACATTTTTGTTATTAAAATATACAAATTTAAGCTTACTTGACTTCGACTATTCAATATTTTGCTGTTGATTTAGTTCTGTTATTTTTATAGAGCAAGTAGTTTTTTTTGTAAGCAAATTTAGAATACAAGCATATTTTTAAATTAAAGAAAACTCATATCTTTAAAGCTATAAAAAATACTTTTGTTATACAAAAACTTTTTGTTTTTAAATTTGATTTAGATAGAATCATTGATTTATTTCACTGATTTTTTTCTAAATCTTAAGACAAAATTCGAACGCCATCTTGATGTGAGACTAATGGTGCCAATATAGAGATGCATTAAATTCAAATTAAATGAGGCAAAATAAACCTAAATATATAAGTATCATTTTGTAAAAGTTTTAATTTATCTTTCTTTATGTTTGCTTTTGTAATACATTTTTGAAATTCTAAGGTTTGGTTTGGTTTATCGCTCTACGGTCATCTTGTGCACACTTTAAGCTAATTTGACCGGGACCTACTGTAAGTGAATTCCGAACCACTCACAAACATCCATGCCCTGCCAAGATTCGAACCTGAAGCCTGTGGTACCAAAGGCCAGAGCGCTAGCCGTCAGGCCGCTGAAATTCTAAGGAGATTTTATGGGCACCCTTTATTTTAAATTTTATAAATAGTATGAGGGATTGGAAAGCAAAGATTCAACTGCAGAAATTCTTTATCTGTTTTTATCAAAATAATCCATGATGTATATCAATATTGTAAAACTGCAAGCCATTCATCAGATGAATATTTCATAGAGTTTTAATTTTTTGTAAACTATCTTGAATAAAAAATTTCAGTATAACCAGCATACAAAAATTCTGTCAAAAAAAAAAAAAAAAAAAAAAAAAATTCTGTACATTTTTTTTTTTTAGTCACTTTACCGATTTAATTACATTCAATTCAATTTGAGATTACCATTGCATCCACAAAATATTAACCATTTTATGCAAAAGAAGAATATTTTTGCAGTTTTTCTTTTTAGAATTTTTATATGTAGCTGCTAAATTATTGAATTTTATTTAAGTAATTTACTATACTAATTTTCATATTACTCAAAGTCTTGAATAATATTTTTGAAAAATGCATATTATACATAATTTTCCAAGAAAAAAACCCCATAATCTTCATAAATGCATAATTTCCGTAAAAATCTTCGAAATCGGATTAGATTTTCAGAAAATCCTCGAAAAAAATCGATGTAAAATTATTCTTAAAAATTAAATCAAAGAAATGATAATAATCTTAAAAATCAATTACAACTTGAATTAAAATGATTAAACAGTGATACACACATAAAAAATTACAAAAATTAATGTGGCACTCATTATACGCTTTAAAATAAAGAATAGCAAATTACAATTAAATTTTGTTGGTAAAATCACAGAATAGGGGCCGTTGCTATTTGGCGTCTAAAATGTTGGTCGCCAAATGACTGTTGCGATTCTGAGAAGAGATATGCAACCCTACAACCATAGCTTGATTTCGTGAAGCAGAATTTGAATTTAAGAGAAATTATTTAATTATTAGGAAATTTAATGGCAAACATTTCCAATCAATCACCGTATTCAGCGAACATTTTGTTCTGTTAGAATCATATCCTTTCCACAACTGGGACACACGGCATTCTTAGCAATCAAACATATGCTATTCAATAATTTTTAACTTACCTCGAAAGAAAAAATCCCCGCTATAGCACCCATCCTTAAATTTTAAAAAATATCAAGAATCCTTGTCCCACAATAATGCTTAATACCAGAAATTGCTAATCGAAAGATTTTGATAAGCACACAAGGTAAAAAAAAACACCACAACGGCATGAAATGGTAACAACCTGAAATGAATTGCTTTTAAAAATAACGGTTCAGTCAGTCAGTTTGTAATTTTCGGAATTCCTTGGCCCCACAGGGGCCTAACTCTTGTCTGCAAAGTAGGAAGCATGGTAGGTAAAGTTCATGGAATAAAAATCAAAGCAGCAAGTGACCAAGGTCTGTCCCAGTTAAAAGTAAGTTTAAAAGAGCAACGGGAAAAATATATATTTTTTTAATAATATAATTATATAAAAAAAGAGCTTTTAAAATAAAGTAAAAATAAATTAAGATCACACCACAGGATGGAGTTGCAGCTGCAAGAAATGATGACTAAAGGAATGGTAAATTAAACCGGATTAAAAATAACGGTTTTTAAATATTTGTAGAACTTTTCAGTAATTGAATTAAACCATGTGAATAATCTTGACCAATTAGAAATAGGTAACTAATTTTGGCCAATGAGGCATTAGGAAATATCTTAGTTATCATATATGGTGATGACCGTCCTCTTGGCGATGAAGAAACGTTGCCAAATGCCAAAGGCCCCTATTTTGCTATTTGCAAAAATGTTTAATTTTTTTTTCTTTCTTGATTTCATAAAATCTGTATGTATGTGAGAATCTCTTCAAAAGTTTATATGCTATTCAATTAAGTTATAGGATAAATTGTCACGATCAGTGAGGTTAAAGGAATTAGAAATCTTTAATAAAAATAAAAAAAAAAAAATCAAGTTTTTAAAAGCAAATTAAACTGCTAGAAAAATTCGATACATTATAATAATTACTTATAATAGTTTTGATATGATAATAGCCAACTTTAACGTACTATGTAAATAAATAATTAGACTATTATAGTTAACAAATTATTCCTGTATTTACATTACAAAATTTATTTTTAAATATAAAACAAAAAGCGATCTGATAGCTTTCTTAATTTTATTAAATTACAACTACAGAAAGACTTTAAAATAAAGAAAATCTTTATTGTCATAGCCAAAGTATACATCATTCATTCTTCATAACTGTCTGAAATATACAGATAATCTTGAAATGATTTTCTTCAGAGTGAGTTAAAATATTCGTTGTAACAAATATCTAACCACATACATACATAAAAAAAAGAAAACAATGGCACTTAAAAGAAATGAAAACTAAAATAAATAATGCTTCTTTATAAAATAAAGGACTAGAATCAATAATTATCTTAAAATATAATACTAACTGTCAAAGTATTAAACATCCGAATAATACTTTAAGCATACAGGTACATATAAGATATTAATAACAACAACTAAATTAAAAACAGAATAAGATTCCAAAAGAGAAATGTTACATTGCATAGATTAAATTATTCAAACAAGAATAATGAAAATTATACTGTAGGAATAAAAGCTAAAGTGTATAAAAAAATATATGTTTTTCAACTGACAAAATGGTAAAATTTTAGCAGGAGAAAAAAAAATAATAAAACAAAAAACAGATAAATAAAAATTAAAACTTACGGTAACATTAAAAGCAGGGAAAAAAAAAATATCTCACTAAAAACATTGTACTTTTTCCTAAAGCAAAATTGTTTAAAATTTTAAACAACACAAATAAAATTTACATTAAAAAGAAACAAATTTATTTTGTCTGCAAGTCAAATAAAAATGCTTCTCTATTCAAATAGAAAGAAAAAAATTTAAATTCTAACAAAATAATAAATTGATGTTGCAAAATTATGCATACTCATACTGAGTATGCGTGCGATTAGTGATTTCTCCGAGAGTGATTATTGATCTCTTTAATAAACATTTCTCAAATAAAACAGAAGAAAAATTCCAAAACAACATAGATAATACTTATAATTCTATTTAAACATAAAATATTATTTTGTTTTTTATATAGCGATTTAAAGACTTCTTTTTAAAGTTTTTCAATTTCAAAGTGAAAAAGTATTAAAAAATTTCTGGAACAATTAAAATGCTTACAAACATAAAATTCATATTTTTTTAAAAACAAAAATATTCCATATTTAATAAAAAAAAATTTTAAATATATAAATAAAATAAAATTAAGATAAAATTGTAATGCAATCAACTGTCTATGATTTCCCAATAAAGAAAATATTTTTACAAATTGGAATCTAGTAATAAACTAGTTACTAGTACAAGTCCAAGAACGAGTACCAGTCAATATTATCAAAATTCCTATAATGTGTTAAAAATAATATAAAGAATTTCATTCACACATGAATTTGAATGTTATAGGTGGGATAAAATAACAAAAATGCCAAATTCTGGATGTTTTATAGATGTTTATTAAATCTTTGCTTAATAATTCATAAGTTATGTCTTAATATTCAAGTGTGAATCCCTTTTGAAATGCACAGTCTAAATACAAAACTATATTCAATATAAATTAAATATGGGTCCCAGATATTTTGAAAATGTTCAGATTACATAAACATTACAAAATGGGTTTGAAAAATTCTCTTTCATACTTGATTACAAAATATTTGAATTAAAAATACCATTCAATAACCATCACAAAAATATACAGTCTTATCACATATTAAATTGATTCATATCACATCACAATCACAGAGATAATGCTAAAAATATACTTGATAGCAAAATCACATATCTTTATCATCAATGATCAAAAGTTTCACGCTTTCAAGAATATTTTTGTCAATAATATGGTAATAAGAAATTCCTTTTCGACACTCAATCATTTTATTTTTTTAATATTGTACTTCATAAATTTATTATTATTATAAATTATAATTTAATCATTGTAATCATCATCATTTAATTATCATAAGTTGTAAAAAAAAATATTTTTTTAATATTATCTTTTAAGTAAAAAAAATTTCATTAATCAATTCTAAAATCACAAAAAAGAGAAAAGAGTGCTGTCAGGATAATACTTCAAAATCGGTGGCATTTTTTGATTGAATTTAATTTTTAACTACAAACTTTTATTTAAAAAATAAAAATGTATTACTTAAATATCAATATAAGTAATAAATGCAATAAAAAATATGCATCTTTGTACTGCTTGTATTGTTTTTTTCTAATACTACTTAGGACACAATGTGCAAACATTTCCAATATACTACATATGGAAATGAGAATTATGTATGTACAGAAATAGACAGCACAAATAAATATGTTTATACTAATTACGTTACTTATTTATATTACCAAAAAAAAAATTATTCAATGCGTAAATATTTTCTAAATTAGCTTACAAATTAAATAAGCATCTTAAATGTGCAGGAAATATCTGTGAGATAGATTTTATATTTAAAAACCTGTACAGTAAGCCAATGTATTTGCCCTATTTACCTGAGTAATCAAACTGAGAAACTAATCCTGAGTAATTTGCACTATTTACTTCAAATTTTTAATAATCCTTTTTTTTGTAAATTTTCAATAAGTTAATAATTTAAAGTAAATTGCTACTTGATATTAATATAACCAGATTACTTTTAATTTTGAAAATTCAAATAGAAACTCAATATAATCATACATAAAATATGTTAGCCAAATAACTATAATTACAAACTAAATTATTCAGCTGGCTTTTTATGTTTAATTGTATGTTTCTTTTCTGCGCCATAATTTATTTAATTTCATGAAGTGATTTTAAATCAGATATCTGATGTTGATTAAGCAATAAGATCAATTTGAATTCAACATTTAATTCACTACGACAAAAATAAAAATTTAACAACATTCAAAACAAATACTTTCTTGCATTATTTTTCAAATTAGATTTCATAAATATGACTCAAATACAGAACTAAAGTGATATTAAAATCAGAAATTTACAAATGACGACTTTAAAAACGAAAATTACTCAGAAATAACTCAACTGATGACTTTAACAGACAGTCGACAGTTAGGTTATAACTTTTACAGTATATACAAGTGGGACAGTATACATATGGGAGATTGTGCCAGTTATCAGTAATTCAGAAAAGGAAAAACAAAAAGCCTATGTATAAGCAACATTTAAAATAAAGTATCCACAGGATTCTTAGTTATAAATATTCTCAAGAAAAAACTAGAGATTGAACAAGATTAAACTGCATACTTGTTAAATCAAGCAGATATTTACATTGCAAAAATTCCACAATATAGGAAGATTTGTAGATGTATAAAGTTTATTATAATAATTCATTACTGTATATAAATACCACAAGTAATAAAAATTCGGTAAATTATTGTAATCGAATTGGCTGATATATCTTGACATGCATCACATAGAGCAAGATTTAAGAAACATTGATATTATCCATACATTATACATTTCAAGAATATTAAGAAATATCATGAAGAATCAATTATTTAGCATGCTTGCTAGTAAAATCAGCATGCAAATGGTACTCAAAATTTTAGGTTATAAATTGAATCAAATAAGTTACGATGTACTATAATAAGAATTTTTAAAAACAAACTCTAATTAAAATTATTTTCAAAATTATTCATTGTAATAATTCCAATTTACAAAAGTTTCTTTTCTTTCTTATACATAAAATAAATGTATTCATTTACAACCGGAAAATTATTTAACTAGGAACACAAATTTCGTTTTTTAAGGAAAAAAAAAAAATCATGATTATTTACAATAAAAAACTTTAAAAGTAAAATATATTTACATATATCACAGACTGTACTAGTACTGATTGAGAAACAAACTTAATTCTTTGATAATAACATATTAAAACAAAAAATGCATTTGTTTTATGTATATATTATTTTTCTTCTTGAAACAATAGACATTAAAGAATTATTCAAATTCAATCAATTTAGTGATAAATAAATAACTTAAATATATTTTAACAATTCAATAAAAGTAAATAAAGTTAATGACCAAATTAAAATAGCAATAAGTAACATATAAAAAATGAGATTCTTTATATTTTTATCATTGAAAATGCTTTCGAAAACAGTAAAATAATAAATAAAATATTGGTTAATTATAGTCTATATTAATTACAGAATTTTCAAAAGAATTTACTGTTTAATAAACTTCTTTGACAAAGTAATTGTTTAACAAAAAAAAAAATAAATAAAAAAAAAATACACAAGTGTTTATTACTAAACAACCTCAAACTTCTTAACCTGATCTGTTATATTTTAATTTTTAACATTGAAGTTGCAGTTTACAAAATTATTTTTTTTTTCCTATATCATCATATATTTAATAATATCTTCATGAAACCAAATCAATTAATTCATTTGATATTAAATCTTCAGAAATAATTAGGTAATTTTATATTTTAAACATAAAATAAAAATATTCATATTAGCATTTAATACTAAATTACTGCTCAAATTAAAACAACAATTATCCTTTCTATAAAATATTTAGAAATATATTTTCACGATTAAATATATTAAAGGAAAAAAACTGTTACACATATTATTGTTATGACACATATGAAAATTAACTGGTATGATCACAAGCCATCGGACAGAAGTTTTCTAAAGAATGCTTCCTAAAAAGCTCTTTAAACAGTAAAAAAATAAATAATATATTTCTTAAGTAACAAAGTAAATAAAATTACATATTATAAGAAAATACATGAGTTACTTTTAAATTGCACCATTTTATAGTAATATAAAATATTTTAAGGATGTATTGATGGTATGCGCTTAATTTGTAAAATAATACAATAAAATATTATCATAAATTTCACAATAACATTCAAAGGTAATGAGAATAAGTACAAATGTAAATGCAATACATCAAACTGTTGTATTGCATTAATACATCAAACTACATTAAAACATTGACTTGAAATCACAAAAATTGTGAATTATGAAATATAATCTGACTAGAGTTGAGCAAATCTAAGCTGTGGACAATGCATAAGCTCTAATAATCTTTATAATGCATTATTTAAGTAACATTATATATATATATATATATGTTAAAAAAAATTAACATTCTACATTCTAAGATAAATATCTTCCAAATTTAACATCCAAGACAATTAAAAATTGATGGCATGGCAATAATGTAGAGAAAAATAATTATGAGAGCAATACATGTAGCATGTGAAATACTGCTAAAATTAAAAGCAGAAATACAAAAATGGCAATTAGGAGAAAATATTAAACATCAGAAGACTTTGAAGCAAGATTTTTAAATTATTCTGCTCGACCATGCTTTGAGTCGGAGAAACTTCAGCATTATTCTCTGACTGTAAATTGCTAGAAGATTTATTTTTGTTTATCCTTGCTAGATCTTCGACTGAATAAACTTTTACGTGATGGAACTTTTGACCTTAAAACTGGTGCTTCACTACCTGTTGGACTAACAGGTTGACTCATGGTGCGGAAAAAAAACTACGACTTTTATTCCGGTCAAAAACTTCTGCAACCCAGACGTACTTGGAGATTCCCCATCTTTGTGGTACTCATTCATATGCAAACTTGATGCTCTCTTTGGACGAAACTTATTCAAGACATTTTCTGGGGAATAATAGAACTTGGTTTTGAAAGACATGGATTGCTCTTAATGTTATCATTAAGAGTATTATCCATATTCATGTCAATAGTGCTGTTAGATTGGAAATTTTCTTTACTGGAAGTTTCAATAAAAACTGATTTCTTAGAGGAATCTGATTCATATCCTGACTGCCGATTTTCAGCAGGTGGCGTGCCTTCTAGTGAGCCATCGATAGGGACAAGTGTGGATGTGCTGGAATCTTTACCAAGTTTACCTAAAGAACGGTTATTAGGTGAAAACTCTAATTCTTGTGGAAGGCTATTTCTTGGTCTACTAAAAGATATTGGTGCAGAAGCCCTTGGACTTTTTTTCTGCGTCTAAAGATACATTAAAAAAATTTTATTTATTTTTAGAGATACATTTTTGAAAATAATTCAATAAAAATGTATTATAAAAAAATAAATATTAAATATCAATTAAATTATACATTAATTTTTTACCTAAAATATACAGCAATAAGCTAAAAGCAAAAATATTTAAAACAGGTATATTTACAATCCAATCCTAATTCAATTTTTCTTGATTATTAAAAATTAAATTTCTAATAATACAAACAATAATTTCTAATAAACAAATCTTTAAACATTATTGAAACATAATAAAATTGAAAAAAAGATTACTTCATTTAAAGAAAGAAAAATTACTTAAAGATCCCTACATTTAACCATGTTAAAATAGTAATAAAGTTATCAGAATATGTTGTGTATTAGATACAACAAATCAATTGGTATTTTATCATATACTCTACAAATATATTTTAGATTAATGGATTTTAATTATTAAATTCACAGTGTTTTTCTTTATGAGATATTACTCCTAAAACAGTAAATATATTAAATATCTGAATGCCCTGGAATTTTTTTTTTTTTATCAAAAATTTCTTTTTGAAACTCAACAAAAAACATCAGCAAAGTATTATGAGTATCAAGAATTAATAATTATGAAATCAACATAAAAGCAAACTCAAATTAAAGATAAATTTCAACATTAATAATCAAATTGCAATATTAAAGATAAATTTCTCTTCCAGTTTAAAATTAAATTAACTAAAGGTGAAACGTTATACAATTGGCAATGTCAAAAGGAAAGTTTTTAAAATATTAAATGAAATTAAAGTTGTTTCTTTTTAGTGTAAAGCAAATTTATATAATTTAACAAATATAAAAAAAAAAAAAATTATATTGAATAATGTCAATTTAAAAGAATTTTTAAAGATATAACTAATATTGTGCAATTCAAAGTTGAATAAAAACATAAATTTTAATTAAATATGAAAAAAATTCAATTTTAAATCATATAAATTCAAGTTTGCTTTAATGTAAAAAATATTTAAATGAAATTTTAAAAATTGCATGTTACACAATTGTATAAATTATTTAATATATTTATATAAAAATTTATTAATTATTAATTATTGAATACTTTTATGTCAAAGCATTATTAAAGTAACTATTAATTATTGAATACTTATTTTGTTAATGCTTTGATACAAAAGACTAGAAAACTATTTTATCATTGCTCTTCCCCCAAATTATACCACTATTTCATCTACTGACGCACAATTTCTCTATGGATAATGACACCAATAAAATTTTGTACAATAAAACTATATATCATAATCTGAATACATTAAAAATTTCGAACATAGAAAAAAATTATCAATAAAGCTGAAAACATTTCAGGAGAAAACAAAATCTAGTAAATTACTATAGTTGTTTTCCCCCTGTTCTAAATCAAACTAAGGCAATGTTTTTGTATAAAATAATTAATGTATTTGAATTTCATTAATAGAATTCCTAATGTTTAATTTCAGAAATTACCCCTCCCCCTCTTTCAAGGAAAAATTTACTATTACTGCATCAATTTTTTTCTAATTATGTTTAACTATTTTACCTTTATCTAAGTCTATTGAAGAGTGTATTTAAAGCTAAATGCTATCCTAATTTGAACTACCAGTGAATTCAGAAGTGCATAAATAAATAAATATTGTGTACAGACCAACAAACTTAATGAATAATTTTCATGCTGTCTTTTTTCCACTTTATTACATAATATGAAAGTATACGCAATCAATACATGACTTTAAATGGCAATAAAATTTAACACAATCTACTTTCTCTAAGAAGACTACAAATTCACTAGTGCCAATACAGATCCATCACTTACTTCTCAACTGAATAGCATAAATAGGAGAAATTAAGATTAAATAGCAATTTATAATGCAATTTTGTTGAATAAATTTATGTATAAAATGACATGAAATAAATTTTTCTTTCTTTACATTACTTAATCTAATTTTTATCATATTATTATTTTTATTTTTATGATTTTAATAGATTTTATTCTATTATATTGACAATGCAATGTATAATCAAAAATACAATTGTAATTATTGCTCAAGCGCATACTAATAATCAATAAAAGCATTTAAATGTAATTCAATAAGTATTGTTGAAATATGTTATGAGTATCATATTTTATCAATAATACATATTTTAACAATTTATTTTCATTACCAGTAAATTATCAAAATTATATAAATATCTAGTACAACAAATTTTCTAGAATTGTATTGTATACTTTTTTATAAATAAAATAAAATTTTAATAAGAAATTGAAGTAAATTAAAAAAATTACAATGCAATAAGAATTGTATTAACTGAATAAAATATGATTACACAGAACAATGAACGTTAAAAAAACATTAATATTACCTATATCAGTAGTACTTTTACTCATGTCTTGAGGATCTTGATACGACTCTCTAACAGTTACTTCTTCATCCGAGTTTGTAAGAGAATTTTCATCATCTCGATTATCATCTCTCTTATCAGGTGCAATACTATCCGTATCCTAAAATCCAAATAATCATACATAAAAATTTTAATCTAATATAAAAATGAAATATAATATAGCTTCAAGTGTATAATTAAAAAATGTTTATCGTAAAAATATGAAGTTTTATGTGTTATAATAGAAAAAAAGAAATAAGATATATAACACAAAATAAAAAAAAAGGAAAACTTATAAAATGAAAATTATTTCTGATAAAATAAAAAATAATAAACATAATACATATGTTAAAACTTATTAAATTAAAATTTTTATTAATAGAATAATTGCAAATCAAACATTTACAAATATTCAGATAAATAAAAGACCAAATTTATGGGGTGGGGGATTTGATTATGCATAAAAGGATAATGAAAATAAATTATTTCTTCAAGAATTAAAAAAAATTTTAAGTAAACTTATTTTAATATCAAAAAATTTTAAAACAAACAATGCTTTGTGGTAAAAATTATTAAATAGCAAACTACTTTAAAATTTCCTTAAACATATAAGACATTTTAAAGGATTTAAGGATTAAACATATAAGGCAATAACAAAAATCAATCATACATGGGTCAACATCTAAGACAGAAAATTGTTTTAAAATACATTCCTTTTCACTTACTTTATTGTTATCAGTTTTCATAGTCAATTTTGAACGGCCATGCACAGAGCCAATAAGAGATTTCTGTGAACTTCGATATTTTGCCAGAACGAAAAAAACTGCTTCAAACTATTGGTGCTTTTTTTGCGCATAACTGTGGGTAGTCTCAAGGATTCATCAGGGGCCTCACTCTTTGGAGTAGAAACCTTAGATGCAGACCTTGGAGATATCTGTTGGACCCTTTATATCTTCTCTGCCAAAATATGTCTTCCACTGGCATATTGCTATAATAACCAGGACTTTGTGCACCAGTGCCACGTGAATCAGCAAGGGATAAATCTGATAGATGAAAGATATCATCCTAAAGATAGAAAAAAAAACATTTTGTTTTTAAACACATGGAATTTCATAAGAAAGAAAACCCATGACACATCTTTAGATTATAAGATTTTATACAAATTTCTAAATAGAAATAAATTTTGAACTTCAAAAATAATTATAGTATACTTCTGTGTATAACTCAATTTTTGAACTTTTTCTAAACCTAGATTATGGGGATCACCTTATATACAGATCCCCTAAATGCAGCTTGCATACGGATCAATAGGCGCTTTTCCTGTTAGCCAAACATCTCACACTTTTATTTCTTTAGTTTATATTTCTTACGGTTATGAAAAAAATTTTTTTAATGAAATGAGTTCATTTTATAAACATGAAATATTTTATTCTCAAAATTGTTTATGCTGCTGGTTTGTTGCGAGGTCGCCAAAAAGAAAAAAATCTCATGGCAAAATATGTCTGGCTAATAGATGTAGTATACCAAAAATAATTATAACATCGCAAATAAAATAACAATGGAAAAGGAAAAATTACTTAATCTTTTAACTTACTTTTTGGATGTTTGAATGAAACCTCCATGTAAAAAGAAAAAAATTAATTTGACTTATATACAGGTTTTGAATTTACGGTAAATTTTTTGAAGAAAAACACTCTCTGGACTTATACACGGAATTATTCGATAAATGTATAAGAAATATTTTTGGATTCTAAAATCTATTAAGTCTGCAAAGAAAATTAAAATTTAGATATATTCTTTTAAACAATACCATTAATTTATCTCTAAAGATAATTATTTTTTTCAAAATGTTGTGAATTTGATCTCAAAAATGGAACATCAAGTTCAATTACATTAACTATACATACTACATAATTTTAAATGCAATTTTAAAAAATTGAATTTAGTAAAAATTAAACAAATGGAATACGTTTTTTAATAAATATAAATTGGAATATGAAACAGAGCATACATTGAATCCACCACGATCTTTATACTCTTCTGGTGTCGGAGGACCAGAAGTCTCACAGGATGCAGATGGATCAAGCGTGCTATCTTTGGATGGAGCCTTCCACAGCTTTTCTTTCTAACTGAAAGAATACTAGATTTCAAAATTAAATATTTAAGCTACTAAAAATACTTCATAGCAGTGGTAACTCAAATTTTTAACCTGTTCTGAGAAAGAGAAAATTCTGTTTGATTACACCTTAATCCTATTTTTATTGTTAAATGTTATAGTAAATTTGAAATGTTATTAATTTAATTTATATTAGTAATATATGAATAACCAAGATTTAAATTCAAAAGTCAAATATTCAGAGTAGTATTATTAATTTCATTTGATTATAATTTATTCTTTATGACAATAACTATGCTAACATAACTAACAATGACAATATAAATATTTAATTTCTTATTATGGGAATAAAAAACCCAATGTCCTCAGTCAAAAATAAAATGAGTAGACTGTTATTCCCAATAATTATTTTTTATTTAATGTATAAATAAGAAGTTTTCTCTAAGTTACAAAAAAAATATATATATTTGATTTTAATTTGTAATTTAATAATTAGTCAGATAAAAAAATGTTAAAGTAAGCAAGTAAAAAGTAAGTTTTACAAAGAATCAAGATTTTTAATATTTTACATTTAAAATCAAGAAATCTTTGTAAGTTAGATATTATTTGAAATGAAGTTACTAATTCAAAACAATTTCAATTAGTAATTCTGAAGTTCCTAATAATTAAATTTTTGTGTTCAAACCAATTTTTAAATAAAGATATTTTAATTTTCATCTGTAGAAATATATTGTGCCCCCTTTTTAAGACATCTTAATGATGTGTCCTTTTACAGTTTGAAACCTCTTAAATGATAAAAGAGGTAACAACATTAAAAACTACTGAAGCATAGCAACAGAAATTTTATTAAGAGAAAAGAATTAATATTTCATTAAAAAATAATGGTTTACATACATTTCCACATTTATAAAACATAGGTTGTTTTACATTTACCTTTATCGTATTTTAAAATACATGCAATCCTGTTAGAAATTCTTTTTTTTTTTACTAAAAATTATTAAAATCTATTTTCAAATCTCATAGAAAAATAAATGATAAAAAAAACACAGATTTTTTCCCCTCTTAAAAACCTTTATGTTGTATTTTTGCAACATATTATCTGAAAAAAAAATACCAGAAGATTCACGACTCAAGAAATCTTGCATCATATTAATGATTCCCTTTCTTTCATAAGACATAGGATGAAAGGAGCGGCCGAGTTTTGATATACCGCTGAATGCACTTCCAGACAAATGATTACTTAGCAGGCTTCTGTTATTGGTCGTCTCACATGGAATTCCATTAATCTATCAAGTAAATATTAAAAGATTATATATAATATGTGAGATAGTGATATAGTATAAGAGATATATATATAGTATTCAAGATAAATATGTGAAGAATATGGTATGTGAGAAAAACAAAAGTGAATAAATAAATATGAATGCCACATGATATTTAAAAAACGAATACTGCATCAATTTATTGCTTAATTTAAAAGAACAAATTAATACGTTTAAAATAAAATATGTAAATTTTCTCACATATTTCACACAAAAAAATGTTGTTAAAATCGTACTAACACAAATTTACTTAAAAGAAAAATATATATTATTTAAGAAACTTTTTGCAAATAATACATAAAACTAAATAAAAAAATTATGATGAGAACAGGCAACTCAACATTTTAACATACTATTTAAAAATTCAAAAAAGATTTTCTTTTTAAGTTATTTTTATAACAAATTTTTATACCTTCTTATTAAATTAAGAGAAATTCAAGTGCAGATAATTTAATAATACTTTTCAAATTAAATAGATAATCTTATAAATTGAAATGTGATACATCATTTTTTTCATTTCAATACATGTTTATTGCTTTTTTTTTCAAGTATTCACTATTAATTTGATTTTTAATAACTTTTATCAAAACACTATCAACTCTAAATTAAAAATTTTATGTTTTAAAAACAGAAACTTGCCACTTTTACGCCATCTAACTTCGTCTTCATTTTCTTCAAGTGTTTCCAAAAGGCACAAATTCTGACTTCATGTGGAGGAATTCTTAAAAATAGAAAGGACAATTACAAAAATTTTATCTTGTAGTATTTATATCTTAATAAAAGTTTTAAAAATTATTATTAATAAACAGGCTTAAGCTAAAACTAAAAAATGATTTTTAAAATTGAAATATATACTTAATAACTTACACTAAATTAGCTGCTGATCCATAGGAGGTTCTGTATAAAACGGCATTGCAGCAGCTGTGTAAAATCAGGCATCACTTCATCCCAATACTGATCTTTAATCAGTTCTGGATGTTCTTGGTGCATTTCATCAACAATTAAATAGGACACCTAATAAATTGAAATGATTAAGAATATGATTCTTAAATTAAATAAGTACAGAAATTTGCTAGAACATTATAATTAATTTGAATGTTTTCTATCATCAATAGGTAATTAATAATTTATCTTCAAAGAAAATAAGTATGTATTAAAAAAATTTACAATTCATATACAATTATTTTAAATATCACATTAATAAATTTAAAAATAATAAATATTTAAATACACTATTAAAGCTGACAAAAGCATTCACATATTTTACTAAACAATGAATTTTTTTACAATCAATTTAAGAAATATTTACTTAAGAAGATTAGTACATATAGAAACCAAGATGCAAATTTAGCATAAACTTATTAATAAATAACACACAATAATTCATTTTGCTTAAGAAATAATTATTTTTGCTAGACAGGTAAATTTATGTTATTTCTAAACAAGTGTAGTTCAACCACCAATCGCATAAAAAATCTGGAGGCAGCCAAATCCAACAGTTTAAAAAAGAGTGGCATCATCATTTTATTAAATACAATAATAAAACTATATTAAACCAGATGTTGACCATTCTATGCTATGGATGGTAGGACTATACATAAAAGGATATTTCTATTTTGTAAACATATGAATACATTTAAATATTTAAGAAACATCTGATCATTATTGCAACTAACTATTTACCTGTATGTCACGATCTATAACCCAATTTACTTCAAAATCATCATCATCTTCTCCAAATGGATTAACTAATGTTTCAGCAACCTAGAACAATAAATAATTGTTTAATACACAGTGTAAATGATAAAATTATAAAAGACTACAATACTTTTACTAAATTTAGTAACAGTTACAAATAGTTAACAAAAACATAAAATAATGTATTGATAATTCTGTTACAACATTAAAATTGCAAATCATTGCTGAAAATAAATAGTTTTATTATATAGACATTTTCAATGTTAAAATATACATCAAGTACATCTCTTATGTTTGTTATGTATTTTCCATTTATTTTAATAAGTTTTTAAATTAATAAGAAACATTCCTTCAGAATATTTTCCTCAATAAATATTTCAAATGTGATAAAAAAGGAACAAGTACATTTTATCTATATAAAACAAAAGCTTCTTAAAAAAAAAGATACTAATAGGACTTTCCTTTACAATTACATAATATATCACATGAAATAGCTTAATTAAAAGAATGATAACAAAAAATTCCAACAAAATGCTATTTAACTCTAATTTGTAAATTAAAGAAATATTAATTCTCCCTTCAGTTAAAAAAATTATACTTTAAATATTAATTATTTTACATTCAATTCTAAATTGATTTTACATATACAATAAAATTAGAATACTATTAAAGAATTAAAAAAACAGTTCCTTGTAAGAAATTGAAATAAAATTAAAAGGACTATATTTTAATAACAATACAAGTTATATATATATTAATTGAAATTTTGAAACACAAGGAAAACTTCTCTTTCAAAATATAATATTTAACTGAACTAAAGATTAAAAGTTATTTAATTATTTATTACATTTAACTCTTTTTACTACCAAAGAGTGCAATCTTAAGAAAAAGGATTATAGAATTATTCTCAAGTTTTATGCATAATAATAGATTAATAATTTGAAAATAAAAATAAACTTACTTTAAGCCACCCCATATAAAAGAAAAAACTGCAAAAAATTAAATATGGGAATATAAAGATCCACATCATATCCTGGATGACCCTGCTTAGGATCCAAGTATTGTCTACCCATAAGAGTAGCCAGAAAAAAAGTATACACCACAAAGAGTAACAACCTGAAATAAAACACTAAATAGTAAATAATGCTCCTATAAGTAAAATTTGAATTGATCTATTTTTACATAAATTAACAACATTGCACAAAATATTTATTTAAATTTACTTATTTAAAATAGAAACTTTAATCCAGGCTAAGTTAATATGTAAAGTATTACAAGCAATGATGTTTAATTAAAAAATTTCAAATATTTTTATATAAAAGTTTTGTCTGACTGTTTGTTTTACGGTTGACCTTAGTGTATCAACAGCAACAAAAAAAAAAAAAAATTATAGTAGACACAGCACAAAAAATTTTAATTAGAACAAATTAAATTTAGTGAATACTTATAAATTTTATACAATCAAAATTTATATAAATAAGTAAGGCACAAACAAAATATATCAATATACCTAAAAGAATTAATATAAAATTTAAAAGACGGAGTAATAATAATTTACAAATGATATTCAAATGCAAGATATTTTTAATTATAAACATTTCTCAAAGAGACATTTTTTACTCATTAAATTTAGCACTTTTTAAAATAAATATCCAAAATAATAAACAGTAAAAAAGAAAGCCAAAATTTTAAAAATTTGGTTTAATTAACATTCATGCATATATAAAAGATTTTTGAAAAAAATAAATTTTAAAAAATAAGTATATAGTCATTGGAAATTGAAATAAAAAATACAGAATTTGACTTTGCACACATTGGGCTATTTACAATGTCTGAAAAAGTAAGTAAATATTTTGTACTAAAATAATTCATACCTGGGTATATACTAAAGGTATGCTTATCCAGTCATAATTGTATAATCCACCACAAAGAGAACGATAATTAGCAATGGCCTAAAAAATAATAAATATGTATTAAAATATGTTTGATTTCAGATTTAATCTAAAGTGTTTCTTCAATATGAAAAACAAATTGAAAATTGATTTCAAAATGAAATGATTCAGACCTAGTTACATAAGAAAATGCAAATAAAACATACAATAGAAACGATTATCTGTTAAGTTTAAAATACAGAATTATTTTCTTACTTCAACTAAAGTGTTTAAAGCAAAATCATCTCTGATTCGCCCTTCTTTTACGAGCTCGTATGGCAATGCTAGATGCCCAAACTAAAGGCATCCAATATTTGGAATGTGATGTCTTAAGTTGTTCCATGATGTCTTTCTCATTGGGTAACAATATACCTTAAATGCAAAAATATAAGTTAAAAACCTGGTTTAAAAGAAACATTTGTGATATGCCATCATGCAGGTCAGAATAAATATTAAATTACGTTTGGAATTAAACTAGATCAAACCCAGTGTAAATTTGTTATTTTTTATAATCCCATTTTTTATTTTTTTATAATATCATTTTTTTTATATCTCCAGCAGCAGCATTTGTTATTTTTTTATAAATAAAAATTAACTCTTCAACCAAAAATTGCAAACATATTAAAGTTTACAATAAATCTTAAGCATTTTAAATAATATATAAATTTTTTTATTCCTTTTTTTGGTAACAAATGTGAGTGGATTTAATTCCTTTGTATTTTTATTGCAAGCATAAGAACTGTAGCTTTTTATTTCTTTTGAGTCTTATTAAGTATAATAGTTGCAAAAATAACAACACAATATAGTATGCAAAACTGCAATATATATACCCCCTTTCAATATATATTTAAAAATTGTCATATTAATTTTTTTTTTTACTTAAGTATAATTTTTTTGAAATTTAAAACATAAAACAATTAATACGATATAATGTATTCAGAATTATATAAATACAAAACAATGAAAAAAAAAAAGCTGAAACTTTACTTACAAAAAATGTAAAATGTTTTCAAGGAATTAAGGTTTTTTGTAACGGAATTCAATTTAAAAACTTTTACTAAATTAAGTTATAATTTCCTTCAATACATTATGGTAATGTTTTGAATAATATTTTTTCTTATTGTTTAAAAGAACTGTTCATTTGTTAAATTTTTAACTAACAATGTTACAATCTTGTAAACCATCATCATACATGCATACAGTATACCTAATACTAAAAGATGAAGCCCTTTTTATTTATATTTATTTGTTGAATAACTGAATAAGTTAAATAATAATTATTACCTGCATCCACTAAATGATCCATGGTTGGAAAGCGCTTCTTTACACAAGGACTTATACAAGTCAATGTTATTACAAATGCAAGATTTGCATAACGCATAATAGATCTGCGCATTAAACGTCCTCTATCATCCTAAAATAATAATAAAATAGCTGTTTATTTTAACTATTATAACATATCTAAATTTATTTTATTTTTATTCTTTAAGATTTTTTTTTAAGTTTAAATTAATTTTAAAAATATTTTAATTTATATATTTTTTTCTCCAAAATATCCATTAAACAAAAGTTAAATATCACAATATGAAGAATTTAAAACTGAAATGACATATTACAATATTTTATTTATAGACATAAATTTGAAAAGTTTTCATTTTGTAATATAACAAGAAATTTTAAAATATAAAAATAATTATTAAATAAAAAAGCAAGAATATTTAGTATTTCAATATCTAATATCTTTATCAAATACAAAGTTGTAAAGGCAATGATAATGTAAAAAGTGGATTAATACTTTTTAACTGTGAATATTAAATAAGTGCAATGCTATAAAAAACATACTTGCATTGAGAGCATAATTAAATAAATGTTAGAAAATAATATCAAACCAAAATTAAATAAAGAAAAAGAAAACTTATTTACCTGACCATGAATATAGGCACTAACAAAAGAAGGCAAGGGTATCTGGCCAAGGAATGCAATTGAAAGAATCCCACCATCTCTTCACAACAATAGATACATAAAAACCCAGGATAAAGGAAACAGGGATGAGATCTCCATAAGTTTTGCAATATAACGATACTTTTTCAAAATATCTGTATAAAAAATTTACATTTTAAGTTTAAAGTAATTACACATTTAAATAATGTATAAGTTTGAAAAAATATTAATTTAAAAATATAATTAAATATATATTATGCTCAATAAAATATTTGCATATTACATTTTATTTACAATCATTATTATCCTACTATTTTTAAATACTTAAAAATCCTTTTTTTTTTTTTTTTTTTTTTTTTTTTTGTAATTTCAATAGACACACTCGAACAGAGACTAATCATAACATTATAATTTATATTAAATGTAATAGACAGATTTAAAATTAAGTAATTTTTTATTTACATTTCCAAAATTTTTTATCAACTATAATCAAAACTATCCAAGAATCTGTCTATTTCATCTATCCAATTCTTTCTTATTAAAAGAAATATTTAAAAAAATTTTAATTTGTGCAGGTCAACTTTTTTTTTTTTATTATAAACCTTTTCTTCATCTTTCTCAATGCAAAATTTAGAATTAAACTTGAATAACAGTTTAGTCAGACATAATGATAGAGATATTTGACTAGAATAAGAAGATTAAAGATTAATTTGTAAAATTAAAATTCTTAAAAAGTAATAAATAATTTGGCAATTGTGACCAAAGTAAGTAATTCGGTTCTTATGGTAAATTATGTTGAACATTTTTTTTTTAAACATAAAAATTATTTATACTAACCTTCTCTGATCTTCAGTTAAAGTAAATCTATATATAATGCTTAGAAAATAATAGAATGACAAATATAGACCTAAATCTGGCCAAAGAAGCTTATAAATACTCCCTCCCATCTAAAAAGCAGAAAAAAATTATAAAATGCTCTATAAATAAAAATTTTGTTTTTAAAATACTGTATTAATTAAATCTTAAAAGAAAAACAATCTTTTTAATTTAATAATTTCCTATATTTATAAATTCAAATAATTTTTTTAATACTAATGAAAAAAAATATTTTCATCCAATATTCATAATATTGAAATAAAAATTGATATAATAAAAAATGAAAATAAAAGATTTTAATGGATAATGAGACCTATAAAAAAGTAATGTACAATTTGTAATATTATGAATTTGCAATTTCAAATAGAATAATTAATATGAAATTCAATACAAATGGATCTTTTAAATGTAACAATCATTGACATGTAAGCCATCAAAATACCTTTAAATTGGCTTTTAAGATTTAATTCAGGTAAATAATCACAATCAATTTTGAAGAAAGATTCCCAAAGTTTAATTCTTAATGCCTTTTTTACAGGAAAGTGATAATAACTGCATTTAAATGCCAATGAGTTCATTTATTCCAAATATTAATTGTTTAATATTATAAATAGCAATCATCAAGACATCTAATTTAATAATAGATATAGATAATAGTATAAAAATGACATATTATAAAATTTGATATAATTTCAATTATTAATATTTTACATAATAATAATAATAAAATTAAGTTTGAAGGAGATACTCATGTTAAGCTCTAAATATCAAATGAAAAAAAAAAAATTATAAAAATTAAAACAATGAAATAATATATATATTTGAAAAACACCTGAAGAGCAACTTCCAAAAACACCCGAAGCCCTTGCTGGTTGCAACTTCTGCACTGTAAGTCACAGTCATAATTGTGGGTTATGAAATGTCATCTAAACCTAAAAATAATTGAAAACATAATAAAGTTATAAACTATTCTGGTAAAAATACACAGGCCCTTAACTAAAGTTCATAAAATACGATGCTTACTTTAATTAATAGATAGATTAAATTCCATAGTACTTCTGTCAAAATTTGAATAACTCACAAAGCATGCTTTAGATCCATTTAACATGAAGATTTAATTAAAAAAGAAGCAAGGTGTGTGCTCTTTGTTGGTTAACAACATTCTGTTGCCAGAGACCAGGTGATAAATTTAGAAACCACAAGAACAAATTCTGGCAGGTAAATGAAACACATTGATATGTTGCAATCAGAACTATTTGACACAATTTTGGTCTATCGTATATGAAATAGAATTCATATTTAACTAAGAAGATATTTTTAGAAAATATCAATTTTCTGATTATACTTTTAGATTATTTACTTTAATTTATTAATCAACAACCTATTTCCTGTAGTGAAAAAAATCACATAAAATTATGAGAAGAAGCGTATTTTTTCCATTTCGAAATAACTAATTGTAAACAATTGATAAACTTAGATGAAAAACACATATTTAAATAATTTATATTTTTAAAAATATTATTTATCATTAAATAAATGCAGTTACAAAATATTGCATTAAAGTATACAAAAATTATTATTTTTCAATTAATTTATATAAAAAAAAATTAAATACACAGCTTATTTAAAATTGTTGAGCAAAAAATTATTATATGTGAATAACTCATTTTAAAGAGTAAGTAAATCTTCAATTCAATAAGTGTAATGATAATTGATAATGTTTTAAAAGACCACTTTTCAGATAATTTTTTAAAACTTAACAATTAATTAAAAATGTCTAAAAGTACAGTTTTTTAATTCAACAAAATTCCAAATTTTAATTTTATAATGTTAATTTTAACCTTGGGCATATCTACATAGCTCACTGATACAAAATCAGCTAATATTTTGGGTTCAGAGATAACTTAATGATCAAAATTAGTCACCATATATATGAATTATATCTGATGTTTTATCTGAAAGAAAATAATTTTTAATTCCAAATAAGGAAATATAACTCGCCAACAAAGAACCTGGAGAGGTTCCATGGCTTAAATTATATGAAAATCAAAGAAACCTTTTTTTTGTTCTCGGGATTCCTTTGGATCAAAGCCATTTGTGCAACGAAGTGTAAGTAAATGACTGCAACGGAATGAAACAATATACACAGTAAAGAATTTTTTAAAAAAGTTAACACAGGAAGTAGAAAAACTAAAAGCTTTGTAATTTATGGAATAAATGTTTTATAATAAAATATCACAGAATTTTAAGAAAATTGGCATTTAACTGCTAATTTTTAAAAATTAATTTAAGGATGTTTAAGATAATTTACGATTTTGAATATTATTCTAAATGCTTATTAAAAGCTTTTAAGTAAATTTTTCCATTTTATACACTGTTTTTTTTTTTTAAATAAACTAATACAAATAAATAAATAAAATTATTTTAATAAGAATGTACCTTTGATTCATCAAAATACATGAAAAATGGGAGAAGTATGCAACAACCCCTGAAAAGATATTTACACTTGTATTCAGAAATATTACTTAATACAGATTACAATAAAATATGGTACACATGAAAATCTTAAAACAAATATAAAAATCAGAATACACTTTTTACTTTTTAGAGAAACAAAAATTTTGTAATAACAATAGCAGTAATTTAAAGGTTTTATCATTAATATTGATTTTAATATTACAATATAACACCAGTTTCTATTAATTTAATACATGATTTGAATGCATAAATAGATATTTTACCAACAAAATGTACTCATTAAGAGGCTTAGTACTTCAACTATTCTTTGATTAACACTCTGTAATCAAATCAAAAAAATGTAGATATAGTTGAAAAATATTGAAGTAAGGCTATAAAATAATTGTCAGCTTATGATAATCCAAAAATAACATTGGCTAATAATTATCTGATATCATATTTTTTGGAGGAATCACAAAAGCAGCATTCTATTGAAAGCAATCATTGAGAGCAAATAAAACATAGTTGACAGATTTCCAAAACAGTAGAACAGCTGCCAAAAGGGATTTGGAAACCTTAAATGATTACAACACCTTTTTGATTCATGCTACTTTAACTTTACAGGTGAGGTACAGTAAGCAGCAGGCACTGAATTTTATCTTTTAAAACAATCAACAGTGTATTTCATCCATTAAAAAAATAACCATTGCTTTCTTTATTCAGTATTACTTTTAAAATGCTTACTTAATTCTTTATAATAAAAATGGATTACCAAGATTATCATTTTACAATTGAAATATCATTGATTATAAAAATAAAAGACAAGATCGTGCAAATATTGAAAGATTTGAAATCCTAAGAAAACAGATTTAAAATAACTTTACACTAAAATATGTTTTAAAAGTACAAATATTTTAATTACATGAAAACAATTGTATAAAGAAGTAATCATATAATAAAGAAAGATTTGTATGTATTATATGTAATAATGATTTTATTTTTTTAATAATTAACTTTAAAAAGAAATTACATTGAATCAAAACATTATAACCAAATCAATTATAATCAAACCATTTAATTAAAATATTTTAAAAGCTGGGTATAACTTTCTTTGCAATCTTAATTAACAGTAAAATTGAAATACAGCTTTTTAACTTACAAAAAGATTCAAAATTATTATGAATCAACATTACATTATACTTTTATAAAAACACAGAACACTGAATTTAACTAATCTTATTTTGTGAAAAACCATTAATTAGATATAATGCCAATATTAGATATAATGCAAATATTTTTCTATATAATAATAAAAGGTCATTGATGTTTATAGATAATTTCAATACAATAATTTTAAATACTTATAGAAAATTTTGTACAAAGAAGTTTAAAAAAAAAACTTAAACTTAGAAAAAAATCACTTAAACATCCTTGAACAAAATTTATATTATAATAATTTATAGATAATATAATGTATGTATACTCAAAATACAAAAATGTATTTATATAGGTACAGAAATCATGTGAAATAACATTAAGTTAAACATTTTCTAAAATTGGCACGTAATTCTTTCTTTCTTCAACAATCTTTAAAAAACATATATTGCATTGCATTTACAAAAATAAATAAAATACTTATTAGGAAGAACTTAACAATTGAGCTATTAAAAGCAAACGTGCAAACTTATATAAATAAAATTAATAAGTTTTTCCTAAAATAATATTCTGCACGTTATAACTTATTTAATTAAGTAGGAAATGTCGTCTCAATTAGAAATTTTAAATGAAATTAACTGCCATGAATATAAAATTTAGAAATGAATATTAACTACGGTTTAAATCGATAAAAATCGTTTCAAAATAAATCAATCAGCATATAGTGTGTAATGCTGAAAAAAATACAACTTATTCAGAAATGAAATAAAATGATACATTTAAGGAACAAAAAATAAATGGAATAATTAAGGAGTGACACTTTCAACTTAATGATGCAAAAACAAAACCAAATCTTACTTGCCATGCTCCCAGCTACAAAAACAAAACCAAATGCATGCTACCGCTGTCAGCCGTCAATCACATTGGTGACATTGCTTAACTGTTGCCAAACTCTTGTCTAGTTTAGTGGTGTTAATAAATCATGAGCGATTGCACTGCCATTAAGTACAATAAGCAAGTAAAATAATTTTATAGATGTTATATTTTTTTTTGGTGATATTTGAAAAGCGTTTATTAAAATATTATCGCTTCTACGAACACAGTATAAAAATAATATTAATAAACCACGAAAACAAACTTTTAAGATTTTACGTTGATTAACAATTAGTCACTCACTAAATGTTCTTCATTTTGGTTCTTTTTTTTTTTCAAAGAATTTTCCCATAATGCAACACTGTGATTTTTCATTCGTTAAATATGTATTAAAAATTAATAGTGCTAATAATTATATTAAATTAAAAATTAAGTATTTTAGTTGTTAAAATAGTTTTTGCATTTTTTTTCCCAATAATATGATATTTTTGTTTTCTTATACATTGAATTACTCATCAACTCAGATCAACAATAAGTCAAAAATAATAAGAAATAGATAAAAAATAGTAAGATAATAAATAAATAATAATAAGACATAAATCACCACAGTTTTTCCCTTCGCATTGCTTTGTCTTGGAATGAAGTGTCCTAAAGGGCTATACGAATGCTAAGCATACATTTATATTAATAGTTAATACAAAAATAGGCTTATTTGAAAATTTTCATGCTCATTGATTTACGATTAATAGGAAATGCAAATATTATCCTTTACGAAACAGTTAAACTTTTTTTTTAGAAATAAAAAAATGTATATTTTTGTGTAAAAATAGATATGGCTACGAGTACGCACTTTAGACTTTATTATTCTCAAACATGCTGAGAGCTCAAACATGCTCAATTTGCTGCATTGGTACCAAAATATTTTAAAGATGCATAGTATAAGAATTGTATAAAAAAATAAATTGGTATAAAATCTAATTGAGATCACTTTTTTTGTCTAAAAAAAGAATACACACACATACAAAAAGCTGTAATTGATTTAAACAAAATAAAATGTATTCCAGAAAAATCTTTTTGCATAAATTAAATGAAATCAATTTTACATAAACATCTGTGTAGTTTCATAAAATAAAAAGTTAATACCCCAAGTTTTAAAAACTAATCATTGAAAAAAAGATATTTTAGTTTTTTTTTTTAAGAAGTTTTTTTATTCAATTATTAATCGATTTAACAAATCCGATATTTTATACAATTTCTCTAAATAGAAATTATAATAGTGGATAATTTTTTGTTCGAATTTGTGTGTAAAAAATTCTATTTGATTAGTTATGACATTTTTCTATACGAAAGTTTATTATAATTTAACTTACTAGATGTAAAATAACCAAATTGTCAACGTAAATCTCAGAAACCGCCCCAAATTTACAAAATGTGTAACGTACAAAATTTAATTTAAAACATAAATTTAGATACTCAAATGTGTTTACATTTTTAATCAAAAATGTAAAAAAATTGTAAAAATTTACAACAAACCAAGGAATAAACATTTTTTATAATTAATTTTAAAATCATTACTTCAGACATCATGTCGATTTCAGTATGCAAATTTTGTAATTTTTTTGTTACACAATTTTTGTTTTTACACGATATTTTTATTGCCATTTATAGGTTCTTTTTATGATTGATTTTACTGATAAATAATTTATTGTAGATGAAGAGAATGAATGTATTTTCGAATGAACTTTTTGTGAGATCAATTATTTTTACTTGTTATTGCTTGAGAATAAAAATAAAAATTAAATATGATTTTAATTAATAAAATTAAATAACTCATTTAAACTTAATACTCCTGTTAAACTGTTCTTAGATAATATTGTATTTTACCAGTGTTAATAAAATGCTACATCTAAAAAGAAAGAAAGAAATTACACTTTTTGAAGATTCTATTTTAATGATTGATTTCATTGGTCCGAATTAATTTTCTGCTTTATATATATGTATATATATATATATTTGTTAAAATTAATTGTTTTGGTATAATATATGAAGTATTTTATATCCTGATTTATCATATCGAATTTGGTAACTGACAAATACTTATTTAATTTAAGTGCATAGCTAGATGACAGAATAGACAATAATAGTTGAGAAAACAATTATATCTGTATATGAAATCTCTTTCTAAAACATTAATTAGTTATTTCAATAAAAAACGAATATATAACTTGTAAAATCAATAAAATTCATTAAATATCATATAAGCACAGATAATTTCCATATGTTAATTTTTTTTTAAGTGCCCAAAATAACTGAATTAGTTATTTTTTGTTGAAAACCAAAAATGTTATTTTTACTAGTCATTAAAATTACTTACAAATTAAGATTTTAATTTAAATTAATTAATTAATGTTAATTTTTTAAGTTATAAAATTTTAAGATTTTGTGGCAGAGGACAGATTTAATAGGCAGAAATTCAGTTATTGATTATGGTAATTATTTGTTATCAACGCTTTTGAAAAAGAACTGGATCAGTGTTTTATTGTGATACGTACAACTATATTGCTTCAATTAAGACTTCTTATTGTAGTTTTTTTTTTTTCCCTTTTGAGTAAAATGAGGGACAATATCATTGTGAAATCCCTAATGGATTATCCCTTTTTAAATATTAATACGCTTTTATTAGTTTCACCTGTATGTTTGTTTGTATGTTTGTATGTATGTAACTGACTCTTTGGGCTCGATTTTGCCCTACTTTAAGCTATCCGATTTAATTTATACGTTGCAGGCTTATCAAGGACCGACGACAATAAAATATTTTGATAAGTTTATTATCTCATCATGATTTGAATCGCCAGGATGAGTGATTAAAACACACTGGATTTTAAAAGTCATCTCGATCGGCGCATCATTTTTTCCCTGGAGATCTGTTTCTCCTCATACACAATATTTATGCTGCAAAGAAACATTTACAGATATCTTTCAGACATTCAAACCTACTTGGGACAGCGGCACAACGGATAATGCGCCTGATTAGGAGATTCCCTGTTACTATCCTGGCTGGCTCGACATATTCGCATTTAGCCTTTATTTTACTCACAATTAAATTATTGTAAGAACCAGTCTTCCGTAGCGGGACCTCATTTAAATATTATAGTTCAAAAATACTAAAAACATGCTTTTAGAGTTAATCAAACAAAAAAGTAAAAATAAATTAATAGTTTAAAAAACTAAAAACACGCTTTTAGAGTTAATCAAACTAAAAAGTAAAAAATAATTGTTAACATAAGAATAAAATTATTGACGAGAAAATGAATGTCATTGTTCTAAAAGAGGGGAATGCTTTGTATGACAATTTTAAACTATTACTCTGCATTTCGGAATGAAACTAGTGAAAAATTATAACGATTGATATCGAGCACCCTACGCTTTTAGAACAGGCGCATTAATTTTCGTCAGCCATTTTATTCTTATGTTAACAATTATTTTTTACTTTTTAGTTTGATTAACTTTAAAAGCATGTTTTTTAGTTTTTTTAAACTATTAATTTATTTATAAGCCAAGAATGTTCGAGGCGTAATATCAAAAATAAAACACACAAAATAAGGGGAAAAATTGTTTTCATGAAAACAAATATTTATTGTTAAATTATTAAAAATGTTTTGCAAACATACATATATATACGTTTTCTTTCCATTTTTCATTTTTAAAAGTTAAGTGATTCTATTTGTAAATCTAGTTGATAGATCATTCCCGTTCAATTAATAACTTTATTAGAATTTCAAAGTTTAATTAAAATAAAAGAATTCTAAGATCAGATAAAAAAAAATATGATGTTAGATTTTCATATTATGGTTTACACATTAAAAAGCAATTAAATTTTTTATAGGTTATAATTTTTAATTATTCCCTAGAATCGGAAGAATTATTGTGAAATGACAAAACGCCGCAAATAAGTTTTTCTTCTTTTTTTTTCTAATGGCAGGCTACAATAAGTAATAAAAGAAAAAAAAAAAAGAACATAAGGAACATGAAAACAACAACGAGAATCGAAAGAAATCACATAGTGACATGTTTAGCCCATAAGGGCCCTAGCCTCCCAGTAACGACCCTACACAGTAGAGGAAACAAGTGCAGGGCAGACAGGTAGGTGAGATGAATTCACCAAGATCCCACCACCCACCAAGATCGTTTGCCTATTGCTCGTTTGCCTATTGATCGTTTGCCTAAGATGTTTTCTTTTTTATAAGGTAAGGTTGTCAGGCCTACTACGCCCAACATTTATATTACCTACGGTTTAAAGTGGATTCTGAACCACTACAAACATCCGTAGCATCGCCGGGACTCAAACTTCGTGATACCGAGCGCTAGAGCGCCAGTCACTCGACCATCAGGCCTTTTTATAAAACACTATTGATAATTATATAAATGAAATCTCTTTTTTACGGAGAAATTCAATTAGTAAAAAAGTAGATAAAATTTTATAGTGATATACAGTATTTGATTTGCAATATGAAGGGAACTTCGGATGAAATTTTTAACAAAAATTTCAAGTTTTTTTTCATTAAATATTTTTAAATATCAATTTTAGTAAGGCAGAGTCAGAGTGACTAGCGCTCTGGTACTCGGAGCCACAAAGTTCGAGTCCCAGCGGTGCCATGGATTTTGAAATGGTTAGGGATCCACCTTAAACCTTAGATCCTGGTCTAATGCGACTGCCTCGAAATTTGTCAGTATGCAGACTGCCTTTATGCGTCATGGGGCTGTTGCGCTGATGAAGAAGAAGAATTTTAGTGAATTAACTGCAAAATGATCAAACATTAAGTTGCACAGTCTCTTTATTTTCGTATATGAATTTTTTTAATTTCTAATCGTTTTTAAGATAACTATCATTTTTTAAATGGACGGACTTAAAAAATAACATTTAAGTGTCAAAGCTAGAATTGCTCAAGATAATAATATATTTTTATGAAGTTGTTGATATCATCGAATTAATAATGTTATTCAAGAACATTGCAAATTTCTCTACCGATTATTAAAAACATGGGATCTTTTAAGAATTTTTCATATTCTTGTCTGTAAATAAGATGTTGTTCATATATGAGGTTCAGTTTACCAGAAATATGAAGCTAAAAATGTAGCGTCGACAGTGCTTCAGAATTTAAAACTCTTAAAATGATGGGAAAACTGTAACTCTTTATCAAAATCATGAAGGAATCATGACTTAACGAATCGGGCATTCAACTGAAATTTATAGGCGAATAATATAGAGCTCTGTAAATGAGAGCTTTGTTAATAGAAACCAACCGCATCACAATTGCGGTATATTTGTAATTGCGGTATATTTGTATACATTAGAAATGTATACAAACAGAATAATGTACATATTATTTTTGCTATTTTTATTTTAATTCCAAACCAAACATTTTAATTAAAATTTATGAATATGTAGATTTAAAAAATTAAACTTATACTTATTATCATAATAATGTATTTAAATTTAGGTCAGTTTTTTTTTTTTTTCGAAGCTGTAATCATAGTGTGTAACTAAGCCAGCTGAATTAAATTGAGCTAAAAAAATCAAGAATATCTAATCAAGAAAAAAATTCAATAATATGAAAGTAAAATTCAGGAACAAATTTAATCAGATAAATGTATACTTTTATAATACCAGATTAAGTTTCGGGCGTTATTTCTATTTATCAACTTATCAATATTTTGGAGATAAAATTATCTGAAAAAAATTTCCAAGTTTAACGCCTACGTTTTTATCTTTTGGTTGAAAATAAGTTCCCTTTGAGAGAAAGTAATTTTCAGAAATATGAAATGACAACTATTATTTATTTTAATGAGATTATGGCAAATTTTGTGAATGTAAATATTAGATTGAATAAGCACTTTTTTTCTACTGAATCAACATCTAGAAAATGTCTTACAACTATTTCTTTATTCATTTACACTTTTACATTGATGATATTTAAAAAGTCGTAGAATTAAAAATATTTTTAAAAGTTCGTATTGTATTAAAATTGTAAACTTTAAGCTGTGAAAGCTTTAGGTGTTTTTTTTTTTTACAAAATATGAAAATAAGACATTTTTTTTTACCCTTTTTTTTTTATGCAAGTTTTTATGTTAGTAAATAATGTTTGTTCTGATCTTTATTTTCAAGATAGTCTGCGTACTCAAAATATTTGTAAATGGATTCTTATAACTTGAAAATAAAAATATAGTAAAATATGTATGAACCAAAAAATTACTGATTAATTCCCTGTTAATACCTAATTTAGCAGTTTAGATATTTCTCTATCATTGGCGCAATAGTCTCATGGTGGTGCAAGGCCGTCTGCCTACTGGCAGATATCAAGATAGGTTTTGTTTGCTCCTCACTTTACGGTCATTTTGTAAAAACTTCAGGCTAATTAGACAGAGACCTACAGTTTCTGGATTCCAAACTGCTAACAAATGTTCATGCCCCCGCCAGGATTCTAATCTGAAACCTGTGGTACCAAAGGCCATAGTCTAGTCAATTGGCCATCAGACCGCATCAAGATAGGAGATGTGTTCTTTTTACGGGATGGGGTTGTCAGCACTACGCTTTAGTCCTATATTAGTCCGGGACTTACAGTTTAAAATGGATTTTCTACAAACATCCATTACTCGAACTTGAAACCTATTGCGCAGAGCGCCAAAGCGCTAGTCACTCGGCCATCAGATCCAATTTTAGATACTTACTTACATAAATTAGATACTTAAACATACTGGGATCCCTGAGTTTCTTTCACAATTTTTATTTATTTATTTATTGTATCCTCTTATGATTTATTAGCATAGATTAAACGAACTATTTAAAACTAAAATAATAATAATAATAATAATAATAAACACTAAAATATTTTCTAAAAAAAAATTACACAATTAAATAGGTTTTTAATTTATGCACAATCAATTGTTTAATCAACGACAGTTTCTTAAGAATAATCAAGTCGAAAATTATAAATATGCTTTACATTCATACACACATGTATTACATCCATATGTTGGAATACATTTTTTTTTTTTCCTTTTATATTTGTCGAATGATATATTGATTAAATTAAAAACAGGTGGAATTTTCACAAAAATAGATACACGAAAATCAAAATAATTCTCTATAAAATTATTGGTATGTGCTGAAAGATAAACATGTTATACTAGTACATGAAGCTAAATCTTGATAAGTGTGCAATCAGTTTAACTACCCAGTTGAACCAAAATAACTCCGTAAGTGACCACAACTCCGGCTGTAGTGAGAATGAACCCACGATTGATCATGAACAGTCCCCAGCCAGTCACGCACACCTCGCTTGCGAAGTTATTCGCCAGTTGCAGTAAGAGTTGCTGTTAAATTAGGGTTGAAGTCGAATCTTTTTTTGCAGGCAGGGAATGGATGAGGTTCTTCACTTCCACCGCAGATTCGTTGACATTTGCAGCCCTGATGCTCAAGAAGATGAAGCACGCCACAATTTCAATGAACGTCGCTGCCTGGAACAAGATGCCCGAGGCATACGAAGACCCGGGAAGTCTTGTGATCATGTAGCTGGTGATGGAGAACACGCAGCTCAGCATGTATCCGTACAGAAAGAAGGATATCAGCGAGAATGTCTTCTCTACTTTTTCGACTGTCTTCGTGATTCTACCGTACAGCTTGGTGTAGTCTGTGAACAGCTTGGTTGGCATGTTCATGTCCATGCTGTTCTGGAGCTGGGCTAGGAAGTTCCTGTTTATGTCCCTGAGGCGAGTGAAGACGAAGACGCACAGGATCATCGTCAGCAACGGGAGACATCTCCACAGCAAGACGTTGACCACTTGCAAGAATATCACAAGCAGTGTCATCTCAGTTGATAAACTTTCTGGTATGCTTGTCGAGAAGAAATAGAGAGCCTTAAGTTTTCTGGCTTGACGGTGGAAGTTATCTGTAGTCAAACTGAATACCAGCATTGAAACTGGAAGAAGTACAGAAAGACCACATGCGATCCACAAGAATCGTCGGGTGCGCTTCGAATCAGGAGACAGCATCATGTCTTGGTTGAGTTTCAAAATAATTTCGGAACATTTTCGAATGCGTCGTCGCTTCTTCAGTACGATGAATCGGATACAAAGACCAATAATATTTGCAAACGTTGATATGAAGGCATGGCCTGTAGCGTGAGAAGATAAAGTGACTGTGAAATAAACGGTTGCTGCCAAGAAGTAAATACTTAAGACGCTTACGCCTACATCAAGGCATGTTACCAAGAATCCTTTGAGACTTAGAAAAGTATTGAAAGGGTAAAAGGCTATTCCTGAGAACCAGAAGAACTTCGTTATTATTTCCAGTTCTTTATCTGGTGACAAATCTGCTTCGGAAGCATTGACCACGACGCGTTCTCTTTTAGAAAATTTTCTTGGTGGCATTCTTGATTATTAATACAAAGTTCAAACTTGAGATATAACTAAATACTTATAACAAAACATACGCATAATTATATTATTTCTAAACTTTAATCAATATTAATTGATATTTATGTATATTTCAACAAATTTCTGTTAAAACGATTTTATTTCATTAACAAAATAATTACTTTATTAATTTATATGCCGAAAAAATTAGAAACATATCAAATGTTCTTTGTTTCTTATGATTGCTTGAATATCTTGAATACCTTATCATGCAATTTTCTTAAATTTCAGGAAAACTTAATGTTGCAAACTTTTTTTATAACTTGAACAATGGCTTTATGTATTACGTACATATAAATTTATTAGCATCCAGAATTCAATATAATTTAAGCATAAAAAGAATTTAATTAAAAAAAATTAAACTATTCTTTTACATACTTTCTAAATAAGTATATATATATATATACATTCAATTGTACTTTCCATAAATGGTTTGTATTCAATTACCATTAAAATATAGTTCCTGAATATACACCTGGACACTATGTCATCGTATGTGTGACTTAGTACATAAATATCGTTCTACAAGTTAGAAAAATTACTCTCTCATATCGATTAGAATATTTAAGCATGTCTTTATTTAATAATTAATCAAATGAAAAGATAAATTATAATAGTTTCCCGCAGAATACACACATGTTGATAAGCTTTGTTCTCCAACAAAGCATAGAAACACTAGTACGACTTTCATTCTTGCTTTTCCATAACAAAGCAGATCTCCTTTTATGAAACATAATAGTACACAATGATCTGACGAAACACTCTAGGGATGTATAGATAGAATGAAAGAACTAGCAAACAATAACTATAATAGGAATAGGTGAATAAGCACAACAATTAGAACGAGAAATGCAAAGGAAAAACAACTTGTAAAAGAGGCTTTCAGAATGAAAGATGCCCATCAGTCAAATTGCAGAAACTGATGATTATGCTACTATATTATTTATTGAAATGACAGCTCCATGGTCACAGAAAAATACATCAGGGACTTCTATTGTTAACTGCTAAGTTAACAATAGAATTGTTAACTTAGCAGAATTAATAGAATTTTTCCTTAAGCAAGTAACTTCTATTGTCAATTGCTTAAGGAAAACCTTAATTAAAACGGTCTTAAAAAGGACCTATCGATTCTTTGAATGCTAATTAATAATAGTGGTAAAAACAAAAAACATACTTTTAATTAAACTAATTAATAAAAAAATTTATCATTTATGATACTTGAGAACAAGTACATTTAAAAAAAAAAAAATGTTTGTCGTTTTCATTGGAATAAATGTGTTAAAATAAAAAAAAAAAATAGGCCGTTTATAACTTTCATTTATTAAAAAATATTTATTACATTGATATTGAGTACTGTGGGGCCTGAATGGCTGAGTGGCTAGCGCCCTGGCGCTCGTACCACAGGTTTCGGGTTCGAGTCCCGGCGGTGCCATGGTTGTTTGTAGTGGTTCGGAATCCACTTTAAAAAGTAGGTCCCGGTCTAATAAGATCGTAGAGCGTTGCGGGGGCATTGTTACTCTGCGTCCGTGGCTTATCTTCAAGTTACACACGCCCCCTGGGTAATGCAAAGTGAGTACGTCTGCGCAGCACTTGCCTTAAGGCATCCAACACCAAGGTGTCTGTGTTTGCCAGCTGCATTAGAAAAAAAAATATTGAGTACTGTTATGTTTCTATTTTTAGCATGTTGGCAAACATTGAGATTGTTACACGTACTTTAGAGTTCTGAAACGTTGATGGTGGTTAGTGTATCATGCATATGAACTAAGAGAACTGAGTTCTGAAACCGGTTAACAAGAATATTCCCGTGCCTATGCCAGAGATGTGCGCGATAACTATACTATGTAGATCAAAAAGCGATACTATGCACATCAAAAAGTTTCTTTATTTTGGTTTGAGGAGAAAAGACTTAAAGATATCGAAACTTGTCACTCTTGCGCTGTTCGTAACAAATTGTGGTGAAGGCGAAGTGAGTGTATAGTGAATCGAAAATGATATTCTTATCTGATGGACAGAGTTTTTGAAAAAGTATGTGAACACTGGAATTGAATATCCAATACTGAAATGATTCTTCGAAATGAACTAACAATCATTTTGATTTAAATTTAAATAAAAAAGAAATGATTCCTATTCATTAGCTTCCCAATCAGTCATATTCATTATCTTCCTAATGATACCTATTAATTAACTTCCCAATGATACCTATCCCTTTCTTTCCCAATGATTTCTATTCATTATCTTCCCTATGATTCCAATTCATTCCCAATGATTCCCATTCATTTCCCAATGATCCTTCATTATCTTTCAAAGATTCTTATTCATTAAATTCCCGATGATTTCTATTCATTTTCCAATGATTCCTATTCAATATGTTTCCAACGATTCATATTCATTACCTTCCAAATGATTTCTATTCATTATCTTCCCAATAAATATTGTCCTATCCATTATCTTTCCAATTAATATGGTCCTATTCATTATTTTTTCTAACTATTTGCCACTGAATGTGAACAAATGAAATGAATTTGAAAACAGCGTCTTAGTTATAAAACTTTATCTAATGATGTTGAATCATTTGTATTTGAAAGTGTGATTTTGATCCGCGTTCTACACAGTCCAGTCACATTAATGTGACTACCTGTCAAAAGCCAGAATAACCACCTTTGGCAGAGCGGACCGCTGCGAGACGTGCAGGAAGAGAGTCAATGAGGTTTCTGAAGGTGTTCACTGGGATGTTGAATCATGCCGACTCCAGTGCCGTGGCCAGCTGCGCTAGATTACGCGGTTGAGGATCCATGGCGCGAACAACCCGATAGAGGTGGTCCCACAGATTCTCGATTAGGTTTGAATCCGGTGAGTTTGCTGGCCAGGGGAGTACGGTAAACTCATCCTGGTGCACTTCGAACCACGCACATACACTGCGAGCTGTATGACACCTCGTATTATCCTGCTGGTAGATGCCATCATTCTGGATCATGGTAGAGGCCATGATCATTCGAAATACTTCCACCCTTGGCCCGAAAGCCAATAATCATGCCCTTTTGGACGCCGGATAAATCGCTACGTTTCTGCATTACGCCAACGATTGAAATGCTTTCCGATGCCCTAGGACATCCTTTATATACACTCCACTGCAATGTGCTGCCACCTGCCTTTTGTGATTGGTTATTTCACATTGACGTCGAAAGTAGGGGGTGGTCACATTAATGTGACTGGACTGTGTATATAGCATGCGAAAGGAAGGTTTTATTCTTGCCAGTGGAGTAAGTTTCACATGAAAGTGCTATGAAAAGACTCACTGGTGATTGTGATATCGTGTCTCACATCATGTGTGAGGTAGGACACACATCGATTATGCACTCTATAATGCTTCTGAATATGGAGAGCTGAGTTCGAAACAATCTATGAACAAAGTCGTTCATCTGTCTATGAAAGAAAATCTTGTTGTTTTTTTTTTTAAAATATTTTATTCAAATTATAATGATTCATAATTGCGAAAAAATTCTCCAATTTACATTTTTTGGTGCAATATTTTGCAGTTAACTACTGTTCAATTAAACTAATATAAAATAATCTTTCTTTTAGGGCTTGATGGCCGAGTGACTAGAGCTCTGGAGCTCGGTTCGAGTCCCGGTGGTTTCATGGGTATTTGTAGTTGTTCAGAATCCACTTTAAACCGTAGATTTCCGTCTAATATGACTGTAAAACGTTGGGCTGACAACCCTACCCTTTAAAAAAGAAACCATCTCCAATCTCGAAATCTGGTAGTAGGCAGACGGCCTTAGCCCACCATGGGCTGCAGTGCCAGGGAGTTAGTTAATTAGATAAATTAATATAATTGTATTCATATTTTAATAGTTTATTTATTATTATTTTTTTTTAGATTTTGTTCAAATAAAACTTTTATTCATATAAAACTATTTTGAATTTTATTCAAAAAATTTTTTTTAAGTTTCTGTGTTACCTGAATCTACAATAAGAACCGGACTGAAAAAAATTGTAAAGCATCAACTTTAATTATTTCCGAATGACCAATTAACAAGTAATATATAAAAAAAAAATTTAAAGCCAATTACTACATTTTTTTCACTCTATTGCAAAAAGTCCTTTATAAATAAAGTTCAAATTTTCCTCTTACATCTGGCGCCATCTATTTTTAGATACATGCAACTTAAATCTTAAAAAAATAAAATTAATTAATTAAATTAAATTAATGAATTAATATTTGAAGCAACTGTATTAACATCCAGTAATATCCATTACAAGTTAAAAAAAATGTATTTGAACTTGAGTGGAGGAATAAAAAGTATTTTGTTAACATTTGGACATTTGAACAAGATATATATAGGTGACTATATATATAGTGTGAACTAATAGTAGGAATTCAAAAAAAAAAAAAAAAATCACCACATTCTTCTGAAATATTTCCATTTTGCATCACAATGCCAGTTAATGTATTATTTCAATCAAACTAAAACATTATCTCTTATCTCTTTTCTCGTTCGCGGTAAAGAACTACAAATAATAATAATCAAAAAAGATTTTACAACAAAACCTTTTTCATTACAGAAGAGAATAAATGGCTTATCATTTTTTTGTTTGTTTTTTATCAAACAATGCACTGCCCCCTATGAGATTGAAATTATCTTATCACTTTTAATAAGATATTCTCCTATTAAAAATAAAGACAATATAATTTTATACTTTGAAGTGGGTCAGGTACCAAAGTCCTGGAATTTTTCGCGGTAGGAGGAACCACGAAGTCGCAAAAATCAGTCCTGGTTGTATGCCTGCAGGTTGACAGTTGTAGGACTATAGGAGTTTCTTATACCGAGGCTGCTACTGAGACTTGACTCTGAATTGGTAAGCATTAGAACATATTTTTTCTCGAAAATAAAAATATTTTTACTTTTTATATTTAAAATTAAATGAAATAAATTCTATATAAGGCATTCTTATATAAACTACAGTACTTTTCAACATTTTGCCACGGATTATGGAAAAACAAGCAATATAAAAAAAAAATTTTAAATTTTTAATTTAATTTTTTTCACTAAAACTTTTCCATTTTTTTCTGATAGAAAACAAGTAATATAAAAAAAAAAAAAAAAAATTTTAAAGTCAATTCCTCTACTTTTTTTTTCACTGTATTGCAGAGAGTCTTTTATAAATAATTTTCATTCATTTTTTTTTTAAGTTTATCTGGTGCCATCTATTGATAGATATATGCAACTTAAATGTAAATAAAAACTAAAATTGATTAATTAAATTTAATGAATGATTCAATATTTGAAAAACTGTATTATCATCAAGTGTCATCTCCTACGAGTTAAAAAAAAATGTATTTGAACTTGAGTGGATGAATAAAAAGTATTTTATGAACGATTGAAAATTTGAACAAGATATATATAGGGAGAGTGTGAGCTAATAGAAGGAGTTGATTAAATGAAACTCTTTTAAACACTTCAGACTCATTATCTGTATTATACTTCATTTATTGAAAGTTAAAATACAAATTAATTACTACTTTATGTTAATTAAAATATTTATTTAAAATAGTAATAAATTAAAAAAAAAAAAAAAAAATGTTTATTTAAAAGAAACTTGAATTGAAAAGTGTAATTATAATGTAAGCTTAAAAAATGTTTAAAATGATTTATATTATAAAATGTATTTAAAATATATAAATAATTATTTTTAAAAAAAATAATTTTGTTTAATTAATTACTTTTAATATTTATATTTGTTTTGCCTTAAATTAAAGTAGTTATAAATCTTTTGTGTGTGTAAGTAAATTAAAGTTTAGTTTGCGAAACTTTGAAACTTTAGTTTACAAAAGTTATGTATTTTTAAATTTATTTAATTAATTTGTAGAAATTAGTTCATTAAATATCAGTTCTTCATTATAAAATTATTATTCAAATTATTATTAAATTATTATTATTCATTAAATATCAGTTCTTTCTTATATTTCTCATCTGAATATAATTGTAATAATATGAATAGAAAATGACTTTTAATATGAAAAGAAATGATGAATTATTGAATAGAAAATGACCTTTTTTTTTTTCTTATTTTGATATATTGTGATATTTTAAAAATAGCTTTCAATAATTATTAAGTTTAAAATTAAAAATTTATTACTTAGTTAAATTGGCATGATTATGTGTATATATATTAAATAATATAAACATAATTGTGTCAATTGTATACATACAAAAATGATATGGTTGTATTTCAAATAGAAAATTTTTTTTTTTAACAATTTTAAAATTAATATTTTACATTTTTACTGTACTTTCTAATCATGTTACTTAATTTGTTATTTTTGTTATTGCTGTCTGTAATAATTTACAGGACATTTTTAAATTAAAAATTATTTTTCATTTCAGTTTTCAGGAACGAAAATGGAGACTCGTTTTAGAAGAATCTCTTGCGTTTTCGTCCTATTATGTATCACATTTAGTGCGCATGCGGAATCAGGTAAGGGAATTGCATTTTTATCATTAAATATTCTGTTGAAATTTTTATATAAATACAATAATACAATTATAGAAATGTATTTGAAATTCTCAGATTACTTTTTTTTTTATAAGATTCCTATGTTTCCATTTATTATTTCTTAAAAGGTATTAACTGTATTTCAAAATTTCCTGATTGTTTCACTAATGTAAACTATTTCACGTTTCCTTCCTATCAGAATACTGAAATAACTGTTTCATTGCTCCAAACTGTTTTTCTAATTTATTGCCAAAAAAAAAAAAAAAAAAAAAAAATTTCTTTTAATTATCGCCAAAAAAAACTTTTTTTGTTAATTCATCGCAAAATAAAAACTTTTTTTTTTTTAGTTTATCGCCAAGAAAAAAAAAAAAATCTTTAATTTATCGCCAAGAAAATTTTTTTTTTAATATGATATTTATGAAGCTTATTAAGTTTTTTTTCTTTCTTTGTAAATATAAAAATTATAAACTGTATTACATTTACAAAAATTTTATGATAGTTATTTTTTATGTTGCATTTCTTTCTTTATAAATATATAACAGATGGGATTAAATATTCTCAATTTCATTGGAATTTTGTTTATTTTTTATTTTAATATAATTATTAATCAGTATACCAATTGTGCTTTATTTACTAATTGTGAATTCTAAAAATATTTCGAAAAAGATTTGTATCATTATTATTTTTGCAAAAACACTTACAAATTTATATGTTTTTGAAAATATATGTATATATATACATTTTAAAAATCATTGCTTATTAAATACTTAGTAAAGAAATTAAGAATTGAACATATTAATGAAATTGAATCAAATATTATATAATATTTTAATGATCTTCAATAATTTTTTCTTGCAAGATCTTCGGATCATCGGTTGGGTGTTTCGGATCTCTTGATCATCGGTTGGGTGGAAAATTGGCAAACGGCCAAATCGATCGAATGTGTTTTAATTAAAATAAAAATAAGAATAAAATAAAATTTTTAATCATTACAATTTTAAATTCCTTAATATCAAGAGAGAAATTTGTTGTAAAAATTCCACATTATTAAACTTTTATTTTTCAAAACTACACTGCGCCGCGTATATCTGACTGGGACCCCTCGATTCCGCTTTTAAACGGACGTTTACTTTTCCACGCAATTGGTGATAGAACTATATTTAATAATCTTTTTTTTCCTTGTCTCGATTACTAATTTCCCTTCCATTTAAATAAAAACAAGTAATATAAAAAAAAAAAATTTTAAAGTCAATTTTTACTTTTTTTTTTTCACTCTATTGCAGAAAGTCCTTTATAAAAAAATTTTCATTCATTTTTTTTAAGTTTATCTGGCTCCATCTATTGGTAGATACATGCAACTTAAATCTAAAACAAAAAAAACTAAAATTGATTGATTAAATTAAATTACTGAATTAATATTTGAAAAAAAAACTGTATTAACATCCAGTGTCATCCACTACAAGTTAGAAAAATGCATTTGAACGTGAGTGGATGAATAAAAAGTATTTTATGAACGATTGAAAATTTTAACAAGATATATATAGGAGAGTGTGAGCTAATCGAAGGAATTGAAAAATTAGAATTTAAGTTCGTTTTTAGATACAGTTAAGCATATTCCTAAATTAACAGTGGTTGCATGATTGCAAAAAGATGATAAATCGGCTTGATAAGTGTTTCTTCTTTTTTCTCTCTCTCTGTTATCAATAGTGTACTCGAAACAATAGCGTTCAGAATGAACCTTACATTGGGGAGGTTTGCTGATTAAATCGAACAAAAGATTAAAAACAATACCTGGCATTTTTTTAAAGCAAAAAATTAGTAGTAGTTGTAGTAATTGATTGTTAAATATTCTTGAAAAAGAGAAAATTACATTCCCAACATCCCCCTTCCAATGGAAAGAGAGAGACAAGTTCGTTTTGTTTGTCAAACATTTTTTTCTTCGAACGTTCGAGGAATTTTTTTGTTGTGAAATCACTGAAAATTAAAAAAAAAAAAAAAAAATCACTCTAAATGATTTCCCGCTAAAATTGATTTCAAATTTTTTTAAAATCAATTTTAGCATGAAATCATAGAACGATTACTCTCAGGGAAATGTACATAACGAAGATGCATTTTCATTCTTACGGGAGAAAAAAGATGATTTCCACTAGGTATCCCGGCTATCAACGGCCGACACATTCGCCCCCGAGTCTGCTCGCTTATGAAAGCAGCCAATGCACGCAAGCCACCCCCGTTGGGTTCCTAGGTTAAGGATGCTTGATTTGATTCTAAACTCAAAAGGCGATGCATAATCTAAAGATTCCATGTCTATAACGGAATATAAACATGATAAATCTGCAATCCGGAATGCCCCGTTGGGGCAGAGGAGGAGTAAAAATAAAGAGCTGCCAGCTTTCCAGATTTGATGTTGTACTTAGAATGAAATCCCAGAACGATTACCCTCAGAGAAAAGTACATAACGAAGATGCATTTGTATTCTTACGGGAGAAAATCAGGATAATTTCCACTAGGTATCCCGGCTAACAACGAGAAACACATACACAACCTGTCACATTCTCCTCGCTTATGAAAGCAGCCAATGATGGTTTCTGAACCAAGGGCTGTTTGATTCTAAACTAGAAAAGCGATGCATAACCTAAAGATACCATTTCTATAACATAATATTTTTTTTTTTTTTTCTTTTTCTAATGCAGCTGGCAAACACAGACAGCTTGGTCTTGGATGCCTTAAGGCAAGTGCTGCAGAGACGTACTCACTTTGCATTACCCAGAGGGCGCGTGTAACTTCAAGATAAGCCACGGACGCGGAGTAACAATGCCCCGCAACGCTCTACGATCCTATTAGGACCGGGACCTACTTTTAAAGTGGATTGCGAACCACTACAAACAACCATAGCACCGCCGGGACTCGAACCCGAAACCTGTAGTACCGAGCGCCAGAGCGCTAGCCACTCGGTCATTCAGGCCCTGTAACCTAATATAAACCTGATAAATCTGCAAGCCGGAATGTCCCGTTGGGCCATTGGAGGAGGGAAATAAGATGCAACCTCCTTTCCAAAGGTCTTCCTGGAAGGTGCTCGTTCGAAACGGCAGTTAACCATTCTCAGAAATTGTAAGGGAATCTCAGATGGTGGTAGGACGTACTTGCAGTAATAGTGGTTCGGAAGTAACCCTTATAGTACGCGAACTGCATGCAAAAGGAAATAGACTTTATCTGCATTTTTCAATCAAAAATCATATTTACCACGGTATTATTAACGATATTATTACCACGGAGTGATGATAAAATTTTGTGTTTTTATCATATCAATTAAAAAAAGAAGACATAATTTTTATACAATTTATAATAACACAGATCATAGATAAAGAACTGCAATAATTTTTCGATTAAAGAATATCATCATTTAAATTTATGCCAGCATAAACTAAATCAACATCACAAAATGAATCATTTATTTACGCACACATTATTATTAGCATTTAAGCAACAATACTGCGCGACTCGTGGTTCAGTGGCAAATGCGCCGCTGGTGAGCTGTGAGGGTGAAGGTTTAATATACTGGCGACTTTGTTGTAGACACTTTTTCACAAAAACGAGGAGACTTGATGGCGTTTGGGATTTTAGCATCTTGCCTCGTGTGTCGGGGGAGAGTTTCCGGTTCTTCGCCCACACGATACGCAAATGCTGGGTTGTTCCTCCCTAAAAGTCCTCCCGGAAATCACTTCCCTAATTTTTCAGCAACATGGAGCAGAAGCCAGACCTACGGGTGCTCCATCAAAACAGAAGATCTCTTTCCTCCTTCCATGAGGGATATGACAACAAAAGCAATATAATATCTGTACGTTTTCATATAAAAATTATTTATATTCTACGCATTAAGTACATAACATTTAAGCTGGCATTCCTCTGATAAATTAAATTAAAAACCGATTACAGATGTATAAAAAAATTTTATTTTTACAGTGCGCAGAAGTACCATAATCTTATCTAACAATACCTTATAACGTCAGTTAATTTCAAAAATAAATTTAGGTTTATCTTTCAAAATAAAAATAAACAAGTAATATAAAAAAAAAAAATTTTAAGTCAATTTCCACTTAGGGCAACGAAGAAAAATTTTATTTTTGTTACTTTTTATTAAATAATTGCAATTAATATAAATACGTATATACATAGAATATAGACAGAATCACACTATTAAGTGGCAAAATAGAAGGCGAATTTCCTTGCAATTTTCCGTTTTCCTTTCCATATATGGTGTTGGACTATTATTTTTGGTTTGTTACTATTTATTCACTTTCTATTTAATTAAATTTAATGAATGATTTAATATTTGAAAAAACTGTATTAACATCCAGTGTCATCCACTACAAGTTTAAAAAATGTATTTGAACTCGAGTGGATGAAAAAAAAAAAAAAGTATTTTATGAACGATTGAAAATTTGAACAAGATATATATATAGGGAGAGTGTGAACTAATAGTAGGAATTGAAAAAAAAAAAGAATAAATGTTCTTCCAAGTTTTTACAATTAATATTGGTTAATACTACAAGTCAATTTTTGAAAAATAGTGTTAGTTAATAGAAACAGAAAAACTGATGGAAACAGTGTCTTGTAAATTTCATAAAGATGCAATTGTGTTTATAAAGTTTCTGATGCAAGAATTAATTGAGAAATAATAAATCCCACTTTTTTATGTGGTACATCGGTGGGTTTTTCATGCATCACGAACAGCCCACCGACGAGTGTTGAGGGGAGGAAAGTGCCTTCCGAGGTAGACTTTTTGGAGAAACCGGTCTGCATTTACGTTTCGTAGGGATGAAAAAGCCGAAATCTTCCCATAATCAACCTAATTGTCTGTGTGAGAGGCTTATACACGTTATCAGAACTACCTTCTGTTTTTAAAGCAATGAACGTCACCAGTGCATTCAAACCCTTCGCCCTCCTGCTGGACTGCGTGTGTTATCACTGGGAAACGAGTAGGACCTACATATCTGTTGGAAAGTTCAATCCTATTCTCAAACGTTTAAAAATATAAGTTATTAGTTTCTTATAAAATTTATCATAAATAAATAATTTAAATTATTATCATGCCATGAATAAAAAAATTGTTAATTATTACATATTAATATAAATAATTATTGCTTGCTTTCTTATTTAGAAATTGCATAAGAAACATTTTACGATTATACTACTGTGCCCAAAAAGGAAGACAAATTATTTTGTTTTTCAAAAACTCTATTTATTCTTTCAAATTTATTTCATCGATTTCAAAATAATCCCCTCCTGACACAATGCACTTAAGCCAACGTTTTTTTCCAATCCTAAATGCTTGCTAAAAAGTAATCGGCAAGGATGGCCTTCAAAGAGCGCGGCGATTCACGTTGAAGCTTTTCAATCAACTCAAAACAATGTTCCCGAAGTGGTCTTTTGAGATTAGGCAATAGCCAGAAGTCGCACGGTGTGAATACGGTGGTTGTAGAACGATATGGGTTTCATTTTTGGCGAAAACATCACGAAGAATCTATGCAGTGTGAGCTGGAGCATTATCATGATGCAAAAACCAAGAGTTGTCTTTCCATAAATGTGGCTTCTTTTTTGCGAATAGCTTCACGCAAACGAAGCATAACACTCATATAATATTCCTTGTTGACAGTTTGGTCCGGCGGAAGGAATTGATAACGCACCACACCAGGGTAATCGAAGAAAACAGTCAACATGATCTTGATTTTTGAGCGACTTTGGCGTGCCCTTTTCGGTCTTTCTTCACCTTTGTAACACGATATTCACTGATTGATCGATCCTTTCCGGATCGTAAGTATAAATCCAAGTCTCATATCCAGTCATAATGCATTTCAACTTGTCCTGATAGTCAGAAAACATTGTTTCCCACAATTCAACGCGACGATGTTTTTCCAAAAATTCCGTGTTTTCGGTACCAAACGAGATTTGACGCGTTTGAGGCCCAAAACATCTTTTAAAATTGATTCGACCGATCCTTTTGAAATTCCAACATCATCAGCAAGGTCTCTAATTGTAAATCGACGGTTTGCAAGCACCAAATCTTTAATTTTTTGGACGTGAGCTTCGTCGATTGCGGTGGATGGTCGACCAGAGGGCTCTTCGTCTTCAATGCGTTCTCTGCCTTCTTTGTTTATGCCACTTCTAAACATTTCTTTCCGATCTAGGAATGCTCACCGAATGCCTTCTGCAACATTCTGTACGTTTCCGCAAATAAAATTTACTGCAAGTTCTTGCTGAATTAATTCAGGCATTTCAAAATCATCAAACATTTCTTTCCGATATAGTTTTCTAACCGAATGCCTTCTGCAACATTCTATACGTTTCCGCACACGAATATTCATTCCGCAAACAAAATTTAATGCATGTTGTTTGCTCAATTAATTCAAACATTTCAAAAATCGCCGAAATCACTTTTAACGTCTCAAAAATCCAAGCGTAACTCAAACACAAATGAATATTTTGATGTGACATTTCACACAGATGTCAAGGACAGTGCAAGAACCTAAAAATGAAATTCCATATGCCCGGGAAATTTAAATAGAAAATTGGTTTTACTTTTTTTGGCACATTAGTACCTGTAAATAAAACACATGTTCATTATTTATATTTCCTAACTTCATGATTTGTTGTTTTAGATACTCCCTTTCCTCACATAGCAGACATTGAAATCGAATTTTACCAAACAGAAGTAACAGTAACGAGTATAGATCAGGTAAGATAACTAGATTCCTGATATAGAGTATTAAACATCTTCGAATGAAGAAATCTATCATTAAAAATAATTTAACAAAATCTTGCATGCATTGATAATTAATTTCCTTTTTAAGCCAATAACATGCTGTCTACCCGGCTTTGATCAAGTATTTATTTTCCTTAATATTTGTCAGACAGGGCTTGAATGGCCGAGTGGCTAGCGCTCTGGCGCTCTATACCACCGGTTTCGGGTTCGAGTCCCGGCGGTGCCATGGATGTTTGTAGTGGTTCGAATCCACATTAAACCGTAGGTCCCGGTTCTAACAGGATCGTAGAGTGTTGAGGGGATATTGTTACTCCGTAGCTTACCTTCAAGCTACACGCACCTCCTGGGTAGTGCTAAGTGAGTAACGTCGGTGCAGCGCTTATCTTAAGGCATCAAAGACAATTGTCTTAGTGTTTGCCAGCAGAATTAAAAACAAAAAAATGTTTGTCAGACATTATTTGGGGATTTGGTTTGTCGCTCTACGGTTATCTTATGCACACGATGGCTAATTACACCGTTAATTAGCGTAGGTTTCGGAACCACTAACCAAAGGCCAGAGCGCTAGCCAATTGGCCATCATCCCACTTGTCAGACAGGAAAAGAAATGTAATGTAAACGTACATAGGCCACGGGATACGTACGTGCCAAATTTTACAGCTCTACGTTAGAAACTAAGCCTGCCACAAGTTTCGGGTTCGAGTGCCGGCGGCGCCATGGATGTCTGCAGGGAATCAGAATCCACTTTAAATCCTAGGTCCCGGTGTAACATGGCTGTTGAGCGTAGGGCTGACAACCCTACCCCCGTAAAATGAATCTCCCGTCTCGTCTCGTAATCTTCCAGCAAGCAGACGGCCTTGGCCCACCATGGGACTATTGCGTCGATGATGATGAGGTTAGAAACTACGAATTTGTATATTAAGCATAACAATTTTTATATAAAAGATAAAAAGTTACACATACAGCAATTAAAAAAAATAAATATCATAAATAGTACTTTTTTTTTTTTTTAATTTCGATAGCATCAGCTAAGTACCAGCATGTAAAAATTTAAGGAATAGGTAAATATATTCAAGTTTATCCATTTTAACAAAAACACGCAAGACGTCTAATGCAAAAATTCGTGTAAACAAACTAATTGAGAGATCAAATTGAAGCGAGTCATACGAACTAATGACACGTGACCCAGGCAGGAAACATACATTTCTGCTGATTGGAGCGCCATCTCTGTGTCAGGCAGAGAATTTTTCACTTTTAGCCTCGTATATATATATATATATATCTTCTATAAAATTAGTAAAATATCTTTTATAAAATTGTTAAAAAATATGTATATTGGTAAATCGTAACTTTTCCTCTATTATTCACATCTGTGTTTCTGTATTTCATTTAGTATTAAAAATTCTTTCGTTTTTCAGCAAATAACTGCCTTAGCTACAGAATATTATGATAGCAGTTCGCCACGTGGAAAAGTAGACATTTTGGTAGCTGGAAACAAGCAACTTGTCTATTACAACAATGCCACCAATCAAATTCTTCACGTTAATAGTAAGTATTTTTTAATACGCTTTTATTAGTTTCACCTGCTTGTTTGTTTGTAGCTGACTGTTTGGGCTCGATTTTGCCCTACTTTAAGCGATCCCATTTAATTTAAACGTTGTAGACTTATCAAGGACACTAAAATATTTTGATAAGCTTATTATCTCATCATGATTAGGATGACCAGGATAAATGATTTTATTATAACTTATGAAGAGCAATTTAACCCATGTAGAATGACATTCAAACCTCCGTGGGACAGCGGCACAACGGATAACGCGCCAGACTGCGGATCAGGAGATTCCCTGTTCGAATCCTGGCTGGCTCGACATATTTGCATTTAGCCTTTGTTTTACTCACAATTGAATTAATGTAAGAACTATAGTTCCAGTCCTCCGTACTGGGACCTCATTTAAATATTATAGTTTACAAAAACTAATAAACACGCTTTTAGAGTTAATCAAAGTAAAAAATAATTGTTAACATAAGAATAAAATGACTGCCGAGAAAATGAAGGTCACTGTTCTAAAAGCATGGGGGGGTACTTTGTATGACATTTTTAAACTAACTCTGCATTTCGAATGAAACTAGTGAAAATTATAACGATTGATATCGAACACCCACGCTTTTAGAACAGTGACATCCATTTTCTCGTCGGTCATTTTATTCTTTATGTTAACAATTATTTTTTACTTTTTAGTTTGATGAACTCTAAAAGCGTGTTTTTTAGTTTTTTTTTAAACTATAATTTATTTTTGTTGGTGGAAACTGAATTACCATTAATGAATTTTATTCATTAATATTATAAAGTAGGATACATTTAAACTACTATTATATATTAAAACTCTTTTGATTTGTTTTTCAATATAATGTCAAGTATTCTTTTTATTCAATATCTTGTAAATCAATGAATTCATCAGAACTATTTTAATCTTTATCAAATATCAAACTTAATACGCAAAACATTTTTAAATAAAGCATAATAATTCATCAAAAAATATTAATAATCACATATTTAAGTACAATCACTTCAAATAACACGATCTTAAAAAAATAGCAGTTTTATAAAACATACTAAATAATAAAAGTCATTGCATAAGATTACATAGTACTCAATAAACTAGAATATAGTGCATAAATATACACTTCACAGACCATTTAAATTGCTACACCTAGAAGGCGACATGCTACAGACGTGAAATTTAAAAGACAGGAAGAAGGTGCTGTGATATGCAAATGATTAGCTTTTCAGCGCATTCAGATAAAGCAGGCGCCGGTAGCGACACCTACAATGTGTTTAAATGAGGAAATTGTTCAGCCGGTTTATCATACACAAATTGCATTTGAACGTTATTGCCTGGTGAAAAGTTGTTGCGATCGACTCGTGTAAGAAGCAGAAATGCCTACCAGTACGTTTCTGACTTTGATAAAGGTCGGATTATAGCGTACCTGTGGTTTATCGTATCGCAGTATTGCTGCTCGCGTCGGTCGATATCCAATGACTGTTAGCAGAATATGGAATCGATGGGTTCTGGACGGTAATACGGAAAACCGTGCTGGATCTCAACGGCCCCCTATCACTAGCAGCCGAGAAGACAGGCATGTTACCCGCATAGCGTTAATGGATCGTGCAGCTACGTCGCGAGCCCTGAGTCAAGAATTGAGGTCGTTTGCAAGACAACAAGTGTCTGCACGAACAGTTCGACGACATTTGCAGCAGCATGGACTCTCAGCTCGGAGGCCATGGCTGCGGCTACCCTTGACGCTGCATCACATACGGGAGCGATGGTGTGATCAACGACGAACCTGGGCGCACGAATTTCTCAGGGTCTATGCACCCAAATTTCTTTGAAGATTTAATCACTTGTTATTTCCAGTATAGTATATTTGTCCAACAATTATCATTTTGTTATCTGCATTTCTTCCTGGTGTAGCAATTTTAATGGACAGTAGTGTAAAATGATTAAGTATAAATTTAGTTTATATGTTCTTCGACTTCGAAATTGCAATGTCGGGATGGGAAAAGTGGTAGAATTACGCAAATCACAGGATCGGCAGACATGCAAATGGTCTCAAACTTTCAAGAGTCTAGTTGTTATTTGTGGAAATTGGGAGGAGCTTCAGTGACATAAAAGGCTGGTCGAAAGTTAATTATATGGCCTATTAAATCTCCGAATTTCAGGGAAAAAGTACATTTATCGTACATTTGTTCAATGCTCCTCTCGACGACGTCGCCACTTGTCACAAAACTGACAGAAACTACAAACATCCAGGGCATCGGCGGGATTCGAATCCGAAATCTGTGGTACCGAGCGCTAGCCACCTCGGCCGTCAGGCTCCGGGAAACGTCTGTATGGGATATTTACGATTTACGCGTCCAAGTAAATTAATCATGGCAGAATGTTCCTCAGAGAATCACAAACATTAGAGTTTTTTAACGTTTTTTTTTTATCGTTCGATATTTCTTTTCTTCCTAGCGCGCATGCTCATAGGAAACATTGTACCTATTGCGCATGCGTATCTGTAATACTGCACTGCTCAGCTATTCCTATGAACATGCGCGCCAGGAAGAAAAATATCGGACGATAAAAAAAACGTTATGCAAAAACTCTCTAATATCACTGATCGCATGCCAGACTAGTAAAAGCCTGTCAATATCAAGGTGGTCACACAAAATATTGAATAAATCGAGTATGTCTCAATGTTTTGACCTCATTTGTGTTCATTAAGCATTACTGATAACTTTAATTTCAAATTTCAACGATTTCCCCCTTTTTTTTTTTATGTAGTCATTTCAATGCCGAGAAGTATATAAATTCTGAATGTTTTGATTTTCTTAGATCATGTGTGAGAAATATTCCATAGAATAGAACAAAATCTTATCAAACCCGTAGATTTTCTGTTCTTGCCTTATAAATTGTTTATTGTTTGAATTTAGAATAATAAATGTACGATTTACCGACATGTTTAATGAAATTTGTTTATTTCTATGAAACAGCAAACCGACTGCGAAGCATGGGACATTGATGAATCTATCTATTTCTACGAGCCCATCTTCTATGGTTGGCTGAACAAGAAGCCATTAGTTATTGGACCTTCCGCTCCCTTGTGGTATGCGCAAGATCACAGAGATGAGATAGTAAGTTTTTAATCTTAACATTCATACTACTACTACTATATACACCACACGCACCACATTACTGTGACTAGAACTGAGTTGCCCCTTTACAGTATGGGACTGATGTGGGTGAGAAGTCTAACTGAGCTCTGTGACTTTTTTACGGTCATATGAGACCGGGACCTACGGTTTAAAGTTACAAGCATCCATGGCACCACCGGGATTCGAACCCAAAACCTGGGGGACTGAGCGCCAGAGGGCTAGCCATTCGGCCATCAGATCCTAACATTTATACTGATGAAACACATAACTTCTAATTATCACCCCATTCAGGGCGGGTGAAAGGGTTATCGGTGCCCCTACACAAAAAAAAATAAATGTTGCCACCTTTCTTCAATAAAAAAAAGTACATTTTATGTATTTCACATATATTTCAATGCCTCATTAATGAAAAATTACAATAATATAATTGTACTATGCAAATTTTTCTAAAATTCAAAAAAAAAAGGCATTGTGGTAAATGTCGTGGTTTTTTTTTTTTCTGAACTGAATGTGGTCAATTCACAAGAACACACATTTAAAAACGCGTCACTTTAATGACAAGCTTACAAGCACGAGCACAACACTCTACAAAGATTAATATACAACAGACATTTAAAGTCATATGTACTTATATTTAAATGGAAGGATTCCACTTCTAAAGTGTAAATAAAGTTTCTCAGGTACATGCTGGATTGTGAAATATACTTCCTCTCTGGATGAGTTCCAATTTATGCTGATACTCGTAAAAACGATTAATTTTTTAAAGCAGGCCAAGATTGAAGCCAACATTTGACTTCTCGTCCAAAAAATGGAAATGCTGTTCAGACAGGTACTGTGTCATCGATTGATAATAACAAGGAGCAATGTCTGGGGAATATGATGGGGTGGGGTAAGACTTCCCATCCAAGTGTTTGCAAATAATGTTAGACTTGCTTCGCAACATGTGTCCGAGCACTGTCATGTTGAAAAATCGCTTTGTCGTGTCTTTCTTCGTATTCTGTCCACTTTACTTTCAATGATCAATCAATTAATCACAGTCGATAACGTTCACCAGTAATGGATTCACCAGATATTAGCTACTCCTATTTTTATTTTTTTTTTTTGGAGGGGGTAGGGCATTAACCAGGGAGCTTTTGATATTTCGTATCAGAATAGAACATTTTTTGACTCGTTCATTCAGCTTTTTGCATGCACCCTATAAACTTCCACAAGAATTGATATGCTTTTTCGAAATGAAACAAAAAAAAGTAAAATTTTCCATGAATGTTCTTTTTTTCGAAACAACATTCGACGTGTTTGAAGCTCAAAAGATTACTACTATGTCAAAAAAAGTAAGACCAGTTTTCAATTTAAAATTCCCGGGCATATGGTATTTCAATTTTTTTTTTCTTTTTAGGTTGATTGATATTTATTCTTTGATTTTTATAATTATACTGGCCATTTCTTGAAACTAGTTTTAAAAAAAAAAATGTTCAAGTATTTTAATTTCTTCAAAATATTTTTACAAAACATCAATTAGTTTAGCTTTATTTTAAAATGTTAGTATTTAAAACATAAAATTGACAAAAAAAGATATTAAATTTTTAAATTTATACAAAACTAAACTTAAAGTATATTGTTCACATTTCAGCAAAATGACACACATTAAATATCAATGCATGTTGACTTATTTGAAATTATTTATTTATTTATGTAAGGAATTTAATCTTTGTCAGTATGCATCATGCCCCCTTTTCAATCTATCCAGTCTCCCTCAAAGATTGAGTCCCACTGCTGAGGCCCCCTTTTTTTTAAAATAAAAATTAGTTCGAAATGTTTAGAAGTGTATAAGGCAGAATTGATTTCATTTTTTAATTTAATTTATTTTAACAACGGTAAATCTTGTGTGTCCGACTCGTGGCGTAGTAGTAACGTGCGCCGCTGGTGAGCGGAGGTTCAATCTGCTGGCGGCTTTGTTGTAGACACTGTTTTTAAAACGAGGAAACTCGATGGCGTTTGGGATATTCAGCATCTTGCCTCATGAGTCGGACTACCTGGTGGAGTTTTCCGGGTTTTCTCTCATACGATACGCAAATGCGGATAGTTCCCTCTAAAAGTCCTCCCGGAAGGCTCTGACCTCCTTCTTCAGCGACTCGGAGCAGAAGTGAGACTTCTACCTACGGGTGCTTCATCAACAGAAGAAACAAGCCCTCCTTTCCTGAAGGATACGACAACAACAAGCCTCATGTACCATTGATGCATACCACGAACAGCCCACCGATCGGTGATGAGGTGAGGACAGTGTCTTCCGGGAGGAATTTTTAGGGTAACAGCCCCATTTGTGGGTCGTATGAGCCTCTCCACATGCTGACACATCGCTATTGAATCTCCTCGTTTTTCGAAACAGTGCCGTCAGAGGATTCGAACCTCGGTCCTCCTGCACGAGACGGTCAACTAATTTAGTTTAACATGGAATAAGCTAATTTTTTGAGAATGTTAAATCTAAAATATTAGTTTATTGGTACGATTTTAATGCTTACGCATATTCAAAAACGTAACCGTTTATTTATTTTATTTATTTATTTTTTTTTTTTTTTTAGAAATTCCAAGATGAATCAATAGTTAGAGATATCAAATGCCAGATGTGGAGCTTGGACATCGTAGGAAAAAAAGACAATGTGACAATATTTTATCATTTTGCAGGTAATCATTTTTATTTTCAGAAATAAATATTTTTTAAACTTATCTAAATTAAAAACAAATTTATTTGATAACTTACATTAATACCGAAAGTAATTTTTTCCGTATAATTAACGTAATAATATGAAAAGGTGAATTAATCTCTATAGTTGCAGGTAATTAATTTTACTTCCCGGTCAGAGGTGATTGTTAAATTATTAAGTTATTTTCTTCTTAAAAGCTAGAAAGGAGTATGATTTTATTAATTCTAAGATAGTAGAACATCAAAAAAATATGTTATAAATATTTTGTTCTTCTCAATCGTAGAGCGTAATGTCACCAATTCATATGAAAATAATTTCTTTATTGCGTATTGAAATATTAAAAACTCTAGAAAACTATCAGGTATTTTTGACTTTTTGCTAATCTTTAATTGTCTAGTTATAACTTTTAAATAGTATACATTCTTATCTAAATTATAAAATTTTCAATTAAAATTAATTTTTTTCCTATTATAATTATGCGTACATCTATTACGTATCGCAATAATTTACTAAGTTGCAAATTTGAGGAAATTGTTCCACATACTACTGTGCCCAAAAAGTAAAAACAATTATTTTTTTCTAAAACTCTTTATTTATTCTTAAAAATTTATTTCATCTCCTTCAAAGTAATCCCCTCCGGATACAGTGCACCTATGCCCGCAGGGATAGCCTTCAATGCGCACCGCTTTTCACGTTGAATCTTCTTCAATCGACTCAAAACGGTGTCCCCGGAGTGATCTTTTGAGTTTAGAGAATAGCCAGAACGCGCACGGTGTGAATATGGTAGTTGTGGGTTTCATGTGGATTACGGTGGTTGTGGGTTTATGGGTTTCATTTTTGGAGAAAAGTCACGAAGAATCACTGCAGTGTGAGCTGGCGCATTCAGTGTTTTCGGTACCAATTGAGATTTGACGCGTTTGAGGCCCAAAATGGAATTGACAGACCCTTTTGAAATTCGAACGTCATCGGCAAGGTCTCTAATTGTAAATCGACGATTTGCAAACTCCAAATCTTTAATTTTTGGAGGTGAGCTTCGTCGGTTGAGGTTGATGGTCGACCAGAGGACTCTTCATCTTCAACGCGTTCTCTGCCTTCTTTGAACTGTTTTTACCCTTTCTAAACATTTCTTTCCGATATATTAATGCTCACCGAATGTCTTCTGCAACATTTTATACGTTTCCGCAACAAAATTGAATGCAAGTTCTTTGCTCAATTCATTCAGACATTTAAAAATCGCCGGAATCAGTTTCAGCGTCTTACAAAGCCAAGCGTAACTCAAGCACTAATGAATATTTTGACATGAAATTTCACACAGCTGTCAAGGACAGTGCCATCAACCTAAAAAAGAAAAATTGAAATGCCATAAGTCCCGGAATTTTAAATTGAAAATGGGTCTTACTTTTGGACACAGTAGTAATTTTTCCATTCCATTATTTATTCACATATTTGTCTATGGCTTGTATGTGGTATGTTTCTGTAGTATGTTTGTGTATTTTATTGTCGTAAATCGTTATTTATAACAATATCATTAATTCATAATAAAACGTATTAATACTCTAATGAGAATGTTCTGTGGCAAATAATTCCAAAAATTGCTTAAAAAGCATGTAAATTGAAGCTAATAAAAAAATTATTTCGTTCATTAATTCATACATACTAATTTTACATAAAATTAATTGATATTTCACCGGATATATTAAGATTTACTACTAATTTAAAAAAAAAAAAACTAATAAAATATTTCATGCAAATATTTTTAAGAAATGAAAAATAAGGATTAATCTTATTATTATTATAATTCCAAATTATTTAATAATAAATTATTTCGATTGTTATAATTAACACTTTATTTATTTATTAATAAACTAAATGCGAATGCCCCATAATAAGAATTCTTTATTGTATTCCTGATCACGATAGTAATTAATAAATTTTCTAGAATTAAATTATGATAAAAGATAAAAATTCTAAATAAAATTAACTAACTCGTGTTATAAGTTATCAGAAATCAGTTAATTCTAAAAATATAACTACTAAAAAACAATTTGAATTTAAATTATTATAATCCAAACGAAATTAGTTATATTTAAAAATGATTAATTTTTATAATGTACTGGGGTTTTTTTTATTAAAAAAATTTAATTATAATAATTTTTATTTTTAAATTATCCAAATAAAAATTTGCATTGAATATTCAGTTTTATACAAAATGTAATTAAAAATCTTCATAAGCCAAATAATAAATCAAGAATAAAGAGTAATATTTTTCAGAACAGTTATAAATTAGTTTTTTTTTTACATTTTCCCATTGAATATTAATTAATTAATACTTAAAATAAGTAAAAAATTACAGAAATCAAATTAATTGGGAAGAATCAATTGGAAATGAATTAAAAAACATAACTTATCAGGGAATAAATTAAAATAAACATCTTTCTAATTAAATTAAAAAACAATTGTAACAATAAAAATTTATTTACATGACTTACGAAACATGTAAAAATTACTTTTAAATCAGATACATTAAATTTAAAATGCATTAACTATACAAATAAAAAATTATAGCTTATTAATTAATGTATTCGATTTTTTAAAAATTCTTATAACTGAAAAATAAACAAAAATTTTAACATATTAATGTTAATAATATAACAAAAAAAAAAAAAAAAATTTCGTCCATATTAAGCATTTAGATTTTTATAACTTATTTATTTCATTTTACTTGAAAATTAATTTGAATCAAGATATTTTTATTTTTAATTAACTTTTAAAAAAACGTTGCAACAAATGACAATGAAATTAAATTAAAATAACTTTGCATGCACCTCACAAGATGGCGCTGCATGTGCAGGTGATGTTAAAATCAGCCTTTTGTTTGACGACTACCTGGTTCTTTTATTGACCTCTCTTCACTCTTGTGTTCGAAAATCCCCCTCCCCTCCAAAAAAAAAAAAAATAATAATACTGATTCCGGCCCTATCCCCTCTTCTTTTCTTTAACCGAAGGAGAATATGGAACGGTAGAGGCCCCTTAAAGGTGCAGGGACCCCGTGAAAGAGATTCGATTTCTGTATCAAGTTGCCGATATTCAAAACAGTTTTTTGCTTTTATGCTAACCGAACTATGACACATACTAGTAGGTCTCTATAACTGGTTGCTATGTGCTAATATTTTAAAAGATGTGCAATTTTTTTTTTTTTTAGAATTTAATAAATTAAAAATTTTAAAAGAAATATTAACCAATAAATTTAAAATTTACAAAAAACTTGAATAAAGTTGACATACAAAGGAATACTACTGTGTCCAAAAAGTAAGACCAGTTTTCAGTTTAAATTTGGTGCTTTATAGTATTTCAACTTTTTTTTTTTTTTTTTTTTTTTTTAGGTTGTTGGCACTGTCCTTGACATCTGTGTGACATTTGACGTCAAAATATTTATTAGTGTTCGAGTTACGCTTGATTTTGTGAGATGCTAAAACTGATTCCGTCGATTTTCGAAATGTCTGAATGAATTGAGCAAGAACTTGCGTTAAATTTTGTTTGCGGAAACGTATAGAATGTTGCAGAAGGCATTCGGTAAGCCTTCCTAGATCGGAAAGAAATATTTAGAAGTGGTATACACAGTTCAAAGAACGCTTTGAAGACGAAGAGCCCTCTGGTCGACCACCAACCTCAATCGACGAAGCTCACGTCCAAAAAAATTAAATATTTTTTGCTTGCAAACCATCGATTTACAATTAGGGACCTTGTTGATGATGTTGGAATTTAAAAATTCCATTTTAAAAGTTGTTTTGGGCCTCAAACGCGTCAAATCTCGATGGGTACCGAAAACACTGAAGGCGCCAACTCACACATTCATTGATTCTTCGTGACTTTTTTTCGCCAAAAATGAAACTCATATCGTTCCACAACCACCGTATTCACCTCATTTAGCACCGTATGACTTCTGGCTATACTTTAAACTCAAAAGACCACTACGGGGACAAATTTTTTGAGTCAATTGAAGAGTCATTTGAATAATCACCGTAATCAGTTTTAGCATCTCACAAACCAAGCGTAACTCAAGCACTAATGAATATTTTGACTTAAAATTTCACACAGATGTCAATAACAGTGCCAACAACTTAAAAAAAAAAAAAAAAATTGAAATACCATATGCCCGGGAAATTTAAATTAAAAACTGGTCTTACTTTTTGGACACAGTAGTATGACACATAGGTCTTTGTAACTGGTTAATATATGCTATTTTAAAGATGTGTAATTTTTTTTTAGAATTTAATAAATTTAAAATTTTAAGTGGAATATTAACCAACAAATTTAAAATTAAAAAAAAATTGAATAAAGTTGATATACAAATGAATATTAAGCGATTCAAAAATTCACGTTTTTTTTTTTTTAATTTTTTTTATGTCAAATGATGATAGTTTACTCTTAAATTAAAATCATTCATACTAGTATTGAATAAGCAAATATTTTTTGAGTTTCTGGATAAAAATAAAACAATCTAATAAAGAAAATTTTTTTTAAATAATCTAGAGAAAAATCTATTTAAAAGTGCAGTAGAAATAAAATCTTAAGTCATAGCTCAAACTGTCAACTGTTCATTTATTTTAAAATTGCATTACATATTTTGGTTGAGACAATAAATTTTAGTTTCTACCTAAATTAAAATTTTTATTAGTTAGACATTACTTGTTTTGCATTTCTGAATATAAAAAAAAAAGAATTTTTTAAGAAGAAAGTTTATACTTTAACAAAATTGTGTCTTATCTCACTTTCTCTTGGTTTTTAAACTACATTTATAGTTGTGGTAAAGGTTTCATTCTGCATTTTTAATTAAATAAAACAGAATCTAAAAAATAATATTAAAACTACTAAAAAGCAAAAAAAAATTTTTTAAATAAATAATAAATTTTTCGCTATTGTTACCAGAAAATTTCTCGGCCTAAATCTCACCATACCAGTTTCATAACCAGCATTAAATAACTGGAAAACACTTGTAAAATTAAGAGTTTTTGGAAATGAAAATTTCCTTTTTATTCGGAAATTATTTCTTTTCAATGGGGCCTGAATAGCCGAGTGTCTAGCGCTCTGGCTCTCGGTGCCACAGGTTTGGTTTGAGTCCCGGCGGTGCCATGGATGTTTGCAGGGGTTCGGAATCCACTTTAAACTGTAAGTCTTGCTCTGTTTAGCCTAAAGTGTGCATAAGATGACCGTAGAGCGACTAACCAAACCTATCTGCAATAGTTTATCAAATAACAGTAGAAAATCATTGATCCGAACAAATTACATTCTCCTATGCCAGTGCCAGTCTCCTATGACTGTAAGAGCGTCACGGAGCAGAAGTCAGACTTCTACCTACGGGTGCTCCATCAGAACAGAAGCTGCACCCCTTTCCATGAGGGCCTCAACAACATTTATTTTCAATTTTTTTTGCATTATTATAATAAGAATGACAAAATCTTTTGAATTGAAATAATATAAAAAAAGTATTAACTAATAGTAAAAATTGAAATAAAATATCTTAATTTAACACAGATAAATTTTAATAATTAAAAAAGAATAGAACGCATAATTACTATTAATTAGTTTGATATGTGAAGAATTCCATATTTTAAACCTAAAAATATTAAAAAATAAAAACCGTTATGATACATTTTACAAAAATACGTATATAAAGTCATAGTTTTTCTGTATTTAGTTACTATGAAATTAAAAATCAACATCAAATGTTCATTAATCTTCCATAAAGACTTTTTTATTCTATATTATTACCCATTTATACCCCATCAATATATTCAATTAATTTTTGCAGAAATAGATTAATTGTTTATAATTATTTATTAGCCCGTTTCTATTAAATCAATAAATAATATTCCGAATGCTATAATTCCAAATTTAAAAAAAAAAAAAAACAATCCGTTTTTAATTTATTGCTGAAATAATATAAATTGATAAAGGAATCATAGTTTGATAATAGAGAGTTTTTTATACCCACCACGTACGTTAGTTACCGTAGGACGTCCGTTAGCTTTTTTTCTCCTAGCGCGCATGCTCAGTTTTCTATGAGCATGCGCGCTAGGGAGAAAAAGCTAATGGACGTTCTACGGTAACTAACGTACGGTATGCAAAAAAACTCTTATTAGAGAATTTTTTTTCTCCTAGCGCGCATGCTCATAGGAAACATCATTGCAGATACGCATGCGCAATTTCCTATGAGCATGCGCACTAGGGAGAAAAAATATCGGACGATAAAAATACGGTATGCAAAAAAACTCTCTAATAACAAAAAAAAAAAAAAACATTCTAGGGAGTGTCGTACCAAAATTTAAGGAGCAAAGTAATTAAAGCTTCAGTATCGTTGAATGTGATAAATAAGACTTCTATGATATCTCACTAAAAAAAAATTCAGTCATTGACTTTGGACTAAAAAATTTCAATCTGTGTATTATGATTCGCAGTTTCTTAATGGATCACGCTATTTTCATTTTTTGCTAAAATAATATAAACTGACAAAGGAATCATAATTTGATAATATAAAAAAAAATTCAAGAGGGCCTCGTACCAAAATTTTAACGGGCAAAAGTAAAAGTGTAAGTATCACAGAATGTAGTAAATAAGATTTTCCATTATATCTCACAAAAATAAATTCAGTCATTGACTTTAGTCTAAAAAAAAGGCAGGTAATTAACTTTAGTCTGCGTATTAAGATTCATAAATCCAAAGTGGACAACGCCATTTTAATTTTTTTGCTAAAATAATATAAATTGACAAAGCAATCATAATTTGATAATATAAAAAAAATTTCGAGAGGGTATTGTATCACATTTTTTGTTGTTGTTCTAATGCAGCTGGCAAACATTTAGACAGCTGTCTTGGGTGCCTTAAGGCAAGCGCTGCACAGACGTTACTCACTTTGCATTATCCAGGGGGCGCGTGTAACTTGAAGATAAGCCACGAACGCGGAGTAACAATGCCCCCACAACGCTCCTATAAGACCGGGACCTACGGTTTAAAGTGGATTCGAACCACTACAAACATCCATGGTACAGCCGGGAGTCGAACCCGAAATCTGTGGCACCGAGAGCCAGAGCGCTAGCCACTCGGCCATTCAGGCCCATTGTGTCAAATTTTTTAAGGTGCAAAAGTAAAAGTTTGAATATCGTTGAATGTGATAAATAAGATGATATCTCAGTAAAAAAAGTTCAATCTGAGTATTATGATTCACAGAGGAGAAGTGGACCACGCCGTACCAAATCAAAGGATTGAGAGTCCCCGTTCGAATTGAAATAAGAGGATTAACAACTCGAGATACTAAGGATGAAGAGCAGTGGATGCCCATCAACCAGATTACAGATTTCAGCTATTTCAGACCTACCATCTCGGATTGGTTGGCTTTCCAGGTAATTTGCTCACATCTCTCTTTAATTTTCAATGAATGGTTTTTTTTTTCTGCTCGACACAAAAAAAAATGCAACGTCATGAAAAATTCTTGCCCTATAAATATGCAAATTCCGTAAAGTATAAAACTGAACAACAGGTTATGCAGATCACCTGAAATGAAAATTGGTCACGTGATTACAGAGCGGAATAGAACTAACATGAACTAACAGTCACTACACTCTATCGCCTACGGAATCTAGAATTTTGAGAAGTTCTACATTTCAGAAGGGCAATGTGGTGTTCATGTATGGATTAAGAGTAGTCTGGAAGACACTGTAGACAGTTCTGCTGATAGGTTGGAACGATTTTTACGAGGGAGTTGGTTGGCCCAACCGTCGTATGGTTGTTGAAATACAAGTAGGTATGTCCATTGTGAATAGAATTTGAAACAGATGGATATCTGAACGAAATATGAATTGTTGCAAAAAAAAAAAACGAAAAAGCAAATAAAAAAAAAAAACAAAAAAAAAAAAACAGGTAAATACCTAGACGCATAACAAAACGCAAGGATCGATGCCTGCGAAGGGAAACGGTTGTGGTACCACAATCAACGTTTGGATGACTCGTTGTCTGGAAGAACAATTTCACGAAGATTGGCTGAATCAGCTTGTACCGTCCTTTGCGAGGAATCTCATTGACGAGGAATATATGCTTGTCTTTGTTTGTATTACTTTTCAATAAATTGAACATACCTCGGCATCATGGTTGACAAAAGGCACACATGGTAGTTAATTTACGGATACCATGCTGCGTGTGCCGGCTCTCGATCTGTTTTCAAATCATTCCCATTCACTATTGGTATTATGCTTCTTCTTATCTATTTAATATTTGCTACGCTTATTCACTTCGTACTTGAGTATATTAGCCTCTAAGGCACTGGCGCCTCATTCCTCACCGCCCCCATCACCCCCAACCATAATATATCTTTACTTTTATCTGCTGTTTTGCGGTGTTGCATTTTTTATGTCAAAATTATAAATTAAATAGCTAATAGAAAATTGCTTGTTTAGTAGAATATTGTCACATTTTGTATCGCATTATAGTTACTTCAGAGTTATTTATCGAGATTAACGATTTTTTTCTCAAAGAATAAGGTTTTTTTTTTTTTTTTTTTTTTTTTTTTTAGATTTAAATAGCTTTTGACATCTTTATGTATAGATAATTTATGCAAGCTAGTGAAATTTCTGCTTAGACATTTGACTTTTTTTTTCTTCTTTTTTTTTAATAAAAAAAGCCTCCAGTCGGCATAGGTTGTCCCCTGCGTAAAACCACCAGGACCATACCGAAAACACCAAAAGTATTCAGTTACTCAGCTGAGGTTTATGACGTACTTCAGGCCGAAGAGAATGAAGTAGCTGACGTTGAATTCCACCGGGTAAGTTAAGGTTTTTTTTTTTTTTTTAATTCCTTCTATTAGCTCACACTCTCCCTATATATACCTTGTTAAAATTTTCAATCTGTAATAAAACACTTTTCATTCATCCACTCAAGTTTTTTTTTTTTAACTTGCAGTGGATGACACTGGATGTTAATACAGTTTTTCAAATATTAATTCATTCCTTAAATTTAATTAATTAATTTTAGTTTTTTTTATATTTAAGTTGCATGTATCTAATAATAGATGGCACCAGATAAACTAAAAAAAAAAAAATGAATGAAAATTATTTATAAAGGACTTTCTGCAAATTAGTGAAAAAAAGTAGAATTGGCTTTAACAAAATTTTTTTTTTATATTATTTTTTATGTGGGTGCTAATTTCCAAATCCTAAGAAATTTGCTTTGCAACTCACGATGTCAATATTAGCAAAAATTTAATTTATAAATTAGAAAAGCCAATTTAAAAGTAAAAACCAGGTTAATCGAAAAAATAATAAAAGAAATATTGTTCTTAAACGTTCAATTTTATTAATTAAATATGTTTAAAAAAATCATTTTATATATATATATATATATATATACCATTATTATATATATATGTTTTTATATCTATCATATATATATGTTTTTTTCCTTGTAATACTTAAGGGAAAATTATAGGGATTTTTCTCAGGCTACAGAATTTTCAAAACAATTAAAAATCGGAAATCTTTTGAATTGATTGGAAGAATTGGCGTGCATCCTGTTATGTTATTTAATTATCTTATATGATATTGGCATTTATTTATGCTACACAGCAGAAGGAAATGTTCTGTACGCCAAAAATAGTTCTCAATATTTATCGCCAAAATAGTTCTCAATATTTATCGCCAAAATAGTTCTCAATATTTATCGCCAAAATAGTTCTCAATATTTATCGCCAAAATAGTTCTCAATATTTATCGCCAAAATAGTTCCCAATATTTATCGCCAAAGTAGCCAAGATTCTGAACGTGCTTTATTGATTTTTGCATTATTGCATATCATTGCGAAAATTATTATTATGAGAAAAAATAAAATAGAAAACAATTTTTTTTTTTTTTTTTTTTGCTGTAAAATAAAAAAATATTATACCAATTAAAACAGCTTTAGTTATTACATCTTTTAAAGTATTTACAATTAAAAACTATGCAAAAATCGTAAATATTTTTTGCTAATGTAATTAGATATTATACATTTCTTGCTATCCCAAGAACTTTTATCGTCTTTTTTAAATAGGTATTTTTATTTTAGAATGTCTTTTATTTTTCAAACAACTGTTAATTAGAGAAATTAAGAATTGCAAAATGATGCGAAAATCATAATAACTTTATATTTAAACAGATGGCATTTATATTGAAAGTGGTTTATACACGTGTAAACTGACCTAAAATCTGAATTAATACTTATAAAATAACGAATTATTTTATCTCGTAAAAAAAAAAAAAAAAAAGCTGCATCAAAATCATAAAAGCATTCAATATAACATAGAAACTTTTGTAACGCTTGAATATATTCAAAATTAAATCAACAATTCTCTTTTACGTAATTGTATAGCCAACTACTAATGACTTGAATCAATTTATTATGTAATAAATTAAGATATAATTTACAAAACTTAGAGCTGTTTTGGATTTAAATGAAAAAGAATTAAAATTAGAGTATACACATAATGAAATGCACAATAAAGTAATTTAAATTAAATTCTAATTGAAATAAGTGAATTCTAATTAAATCACAATTTTAATTGAACTGCAAATTGATTTTTAAATATTTCTTATGCATTATCATAATTATTACTCTAATACATGATAACTTATGATGAATGATTACAGGTATGGTACGACAGCGGACGGAAGATTGCAAGATTAGACAAATTCTCAAGACAACGGTATACCTCCGAGTTATATGACTTCAACACAGGTAAAGATTTATTTTAGAAACATTTATACTTATATTCTACAGCAATATTTTTTCCTCAGCGCTTATTAATAAAAATGATAAGCATTATTTCTAATGTTGTTGTTATCGTGTCCATGGATGTCAATCGTGTCCATGGTTATCGTGTCCATGTCCAGTCAAAAGTCTTCACGATAGCGGCCGCTAGCAATGGCGCCGCTTCACTATGCAGGACTTCTCTTAAGGTGGCCTCGATTGGCACCCTACCCAATTGCAAAACATGGGGAGTGAGTGCTGGACACTCTAGAATGTGCTTAGGTGTTAGGAAAGCGTTGGGGCAATTTCTGCAGGGGATGTATTCCCTGGTCTTGTCTGGGAGAATCTTCATCCCTCTGTAATGATTAGTTCTGAGTCTGGCAATAACTGATGTCAACTTCCTAGGGCAGTTGAAGTCCGTGATGAGTGGCTTCTTAAAGTTATGAGGAATGAGTCGGCTTTTGGCAACTGCGTTAGCATCTGCAAGTGTGATGGTAGTCCTGGGTTGATCATTGTCCCTGGCTTCTTTGGCTAAAGAGTCAGCGCATTCGTTGCCCTCAATGTTGACATGTACAGGAATCCATTGAAGATGACATGATTTGCCTCTACAGTGTAGAGTCTCGAGCAGAACATTTATCGCAGAAGTGATGTTAGTATCTCCATTTTTAATTGCTTCCAGAGCCGACTTGCAGTCAGAAAAAAATCACTAACCCGTCAGTGAGGCCTGAGATATTTGAGTCATTTAGATATAAAGCAACAGCCTCTTTAATTGTTATGAGCTCGCTGGTGAAGTTTGAAGCTATCAGGCCTGTGTTCACTTTATGATGGTATTATTTCTAATTTTTTAATATATTGAATCGAAACTAAGATGCAATTAAAATATGTAATGTTTCTCTTGACGTGAGATCATTCGCCATTACAGCGCCAGATATGTGACAGACTCAACGTTACTAAGGATGTACACAATGGGAGGAAGCCAATTACATTCACACACATTTTAACATCAATAATTGTAGTGCAAATCCAAAGTAGATTGGTATTTAGGAGATTTCCACTATACCAATGGAAAGACTTTTACGACTTCTGGATTTACCATTCTTATCTTACAGACGCTTTCGGTTCTTATCACTTGTTGAGTTTCGAACCAAGCTTCTTTAATTCGGAAGTCCGATACACCGTTCACCTGTTTTCTCCAAGCCACAAAATGTGTATTATATGTAAATGTAAAGGTTTTAAAAATATTCATTTCTTTGAAACATACACTTGTAAATTCCTGTTTTTTTTAATTTATTTTTTCTAAATTTTTGGTCAACTTTTTCAAGATATTTAAATGCAATTTACATACATACATAAAATATTACTTAAACAATTTAATCATATTTTTATAATACATACATTTATTAGGGATATAGTTTTCCCCTCTTATAACAATGATAATTGTACATTTCCATTTAATTTTAAATTTCATTTTTATTTTGAACTTTTTATTTTTATATTAAATACGAATTAAATCTTCATTTAAAAAGTATTTTTCAAACATCATTCTGCAGAAATAAAACAAAACAAATTCAACAAAATTAATAATCTAAAAAATAATAATAAAATATATAGCAATAATCTAAATAAAATTAGTATGCAACTACAAAATCATTTTCAATTTTTGATTACATGCATTGATATAAACTGAATCAATAATTCTGTTTATTGTTAATATTCGAAATAAAAAAAATTTCGAATTTCTAGCAAATTTGTATTCATGGTTACAAAGTTATTTTGTAAAATAAAATTTCAAAGCGTAAGCTTTTTAAATGTAATAACTTCTAATGCATGATATTAAAATTGTTCATATCGAATTATCATACAAATAAGTGTTGTTTTATTCTCAGATATAACTGATACTTCCTGAAAAGATCGAAACATGACTTACCTAACAAAACATGTTATCAGTCTTATAATATTTCTTCGAAACCCAATAGATAAATTCAAATATTCAAGTCTCAATTTACAAATGCAAAACAAAACAAAAGAAAACTATATAAAACTAATTTTGATTTGTTTATAAATGCTACGTCTGTTTTTCAATGAACAAGTTTTTGTAATAATATAATGCAAATAAGATGATACGAACAGTAAATAAAATAACAAGGTTTGAAGAACAAAATAATTCTTATCAAAAGTAACATACTTCCTTTCTGGGAAGGTCATATTTCCTGGTTTTTTTTTTTTTTTTTTTTTTCAAAGGCAATAAAAACACTTTGCATAAAAATTATCATATTGAATCATACTTATTTATCTATTAAATTTTTTTCTTGATCGTTTGTTAATCACTAAACTGATATAACAACTTAAATAAACATAATTTATTTATAGAATGCCACATAGAATTAAAAAAAAACATAGAATAATTTCGTGTAATTTTTAAGATTCCAAAACTAAATTCATTATTTTTAGAACGAATTTTTTTCTTTTTTTTTCATGAAATTCACAACACGTTTTTTATTCGAATGAATTTAAAGAAGGATTTATATTTCACCCATGATTATTGGCAATTGTTTGTTAATATATTTATTATCCAACTATTAAATCCTTCGTTAATTTCTAGTTTAGATTGAATTTTAAAAGCTTTATTTGTATTTAAAAAATGAAGAATTAAGAATTAGTTTAAAAATGCCACAGGAAATTTTCGTTTATTTATAAAATAGCTTATAGTGCAACAATTACTAATTCTTGTTTGATCTTTTAAAACAATATGTAGTTTTTATATTGTAAATTTAATCTGATTCACTGCAAATTATTTACATACAAATTCTATTTCTAATTATTTTTATGTTAAAAAAAGAAAAATTCTGGCTACTTATTTTCATTTCGAAATAATATATTCTTAGTAATCTTTTGTAAATTATAGATATTCCTCATTATTTAATTCCTTTCCACCTTATTTAAATAAAAATCAAATTTCTACGAATACTAAATATTTATTGTATCCAATAATTATTAAATATTTTTGAAATCCTTCGTTTATTTCTAGTTTAGATCGAATTTTAAAGAGCTTTACTTGTATCAGAAATAGTTCTTTGAACAATAATGAACAATTCTAACAGTGCAAAGAATTATTATATTAATTTTAAAAAATGCAAATAAGAGAAACTTAAAGTCTTTTACGTGGAATTTTTTTTTCACATACCTTAGAAGCATTTTCCTAAAAACTGAAATTTTTTTACAGGTGTTACTTACAGTAACTTAGATGGCCAAACATGCACAATTAAACCTCTGAGATATTCCATGTTTGAAATATATAACGGCAAGATGATGGGAAAGTTTAAAGAGCCTGAAGAAGTTCTCAACCTGGATGGAGAGTTTTACTACATGGGACAAGTGAGTACCAAACAGAAAATTTAATCTTTTATTTAAAAAGCTTTTGATATTAATAATTATTATTACACTCAATTGATAAATTATTATGCTCATAGCAAACGATTATTATGCTCATGGCAAACGATTATTATGCTTAAGACAAACGATTATTATGTTTATGGCAATTGATAAGATTTCTTTTTAGTTTAATTTAATTCTTTGGAATCTTTTTCAATTTCTACTATTAGTTCACACTCTCCCCATATATATTTATATATCTTGTTCAAATTTTCAATCGTTAATAAAATACTTTTTCAATTCCTTCTATTAGGTCACACTCTCCCTATATATATCTTGTTCAAATTTTCAATCGTTCATAAAATACTTTTTTATTCCACACAAGTTCAGATACATTTTTTGGAACTTGTAGTGGATGACACTGGATGTTAATACAGTTTTTCAAATATTAATTCATTCATTAAATTTAATTAATTAATTTTAGTTTTTTTTTTAGATTTAAGTTGCATGTATCTACCAATAGATGGCACCAGATAAACTTAAAAAAGGAATGAAAATTATTTATAAAGGACTTTCTGCAATAGAGTAAAAAAAAAAGTAGGAATTGAGTTAAAAAAATTTTTTTTTATATTACTTTTTATTACACTCAATTGATAAATTATTATGCTTATGGCAAACGATAAGATTTATTTTTAGTATAATTTAATTCTTTGGAATCTTTTACAATTTCTACTATTAGTTCACACTCTCCCTATATATCTTGTTCAAATTTTCAATAGTCATAAAATACTTTTTATTCATCCATTCAAGTTCAAATGCATTTTTTTGAACTTGTAGTCGAAGACACTAGATGTTAATACAGTTTTTTCAAATATTAATTCATTCATTAAATGTAATTAATTAATTGTAGTTTTATATGGGAGAAAAAAATTTCTCTTATATAAGATATTTAGCAGGATAAAAATTTAGGAATAAATAAAGTCAGTGGCGGAGCGTGTGGTTCTAGTCTGAGTCAAGGAGAGAACAGAATGGAAAATGAAACATGTGAATAAATGAGTGAGAGGTGAAAAGTGTGTATGTGAGAGAGAGAGAGAGAGAATTTTTCTAACTTAAAAAAATGAATGAAAATTATTTATAAAGGTCTTTCTGCAATATAGTAAAATAAAGTAGGAATTGACTTTACATTTTTTTTTTTTATATTATTATGTGAGAATAATTTAAAAAAATTAATGTTATTTTTTTAATCTCTCAAATTTATATATAATGTCTCGCAAAAATTTAGCATAATGTGGGGTTTTCGTTACAATTCCAAGAAAAAAATATAAATAATTAAAATTTTCCAACATTATCAAATTATACCCCTTGATACGATATGATTTGTTATATATAGTATTAATCTAATTCTGAAAAAAATCTACAAGAATATTTTAAATTTAAATAAATCTCATTAAAAGTTTGCATGTATAATTTATTTATATTTCAAATAATTTTATATATGGTATAGATTCGTATTATATGTATCTGCTTTACATTAATTTTTTTATCGTTAATGAGAAATATTCTATATTAAATAAAATGATATAAATTATGATATATTTCATTTAACGTTTCTTTATTTAACTTATTAAAAATGCTTTATATTGTGTTAGAATATAATTATTTTCAAAAGCATATTTTTTAATAAATCGACATATATTATACAAAGTATCTACATTAACATTTTTCTTTTATATTTATAGCTCTCATTTGGTATTTTTTTTTTTTTCTTTTCTTTTATTTTTGAAATAACGAAAAAAAGTTAACTAATTATGATAAACAAGTAATATAAAAAAAAATTTTAAAGTCAATTCCTACTTTTTTTTTCACTCTATTGCAGAAAGTCCTTTATAAAAAATTTTTATTAATTTTTTTTTTAACGTTTATCTGGCGCCATATATTGGTAAATATATGCAACTTAAATCTAAAAAAAAAACTAAAATGAATTAATTAAATTTAATTAATGAATTAATATTTAAAAATACTGTATGTCTCAAGTGTCATCCACTACAAGTTAAAAGAAGTGTATTTGAACTTAAGTGGATGAATAAAAAGTATTTTATGAACGATTGAAAATTTGAACAAGATATATATAGGGAGAGTGTAAGCTAATAGAAGAAATTAAAAAATGCCTTATATTGTGTTAGAATATAATTATTTTCAAAAGCCAATTTTTTAATAAATCGACATATATTATATAAAGTATCTACATTAACCTTTTTCTCTTAACATTAATAATTTTCATTAGGTATTTTTTTTTTTCCTTTAAATCTTTTATTTTGAAATAAACGAAAAAAGTTAACTAATTATGATAAATAAATTGAATCGGCATAAATAAATGTACCGTGTAAGTCAACATAATAATTTCTTTACTGTAATTAAAAAAAAATATTGAAAAATTAACTATATAATGACACTAAATAAAAAAAAAATTGATGTTTGCATAAAATATTTTGTAGAAATTTAAGTATTATTATTACGTATATTACAGTATTAATAGGTATTGGGGCTTTTTTTAAATTAAGTACCAAGTAGAAATAAAACTTATTCTTTATTTATATGTAAAACAAAATCATGCTTATGGTATATTTTTAAGAAAATTTCCAAATCATTTTTTATCACCATTTTTCTACGTATCGATTTATTTGCATATCTGAATTTACATTAGATGTTACGTACAACTTAACATTATCATAGATTGTTCTGCTTTATATATATATATATTTTGTTTGTTACCATGCAAATATTTCTCCAATGTTTTTTTTTTTTCTGTAAAATAGTTTTATTTTGTCGTTGAAATTTGCTCAAAAGCAATCTAATTTGAGAGTTCTTTTTTTTTTTAATTTAAAGCAAAACTCCATCAATCTCGATTTGTAATATAATTTATTCTAAATCACATTAAATAAGTTTAATTTTTTTTTTGGTATTAAAGTCACAGTTAACTTTATAGAGTGAATATAATTCTGAATCATAAAATTCCTTTTATAACTTTACCTCTTTTAAGATGAATAATGATAAATAATAACCTTAAAACAAAGACCACTTTTCTATATAAATTCAAAATTAGTTACACAAATTATTTTTTATTTTATAATACGATACATTTTATTAATTAAAATATCGATATATAGGCATTTTAGGGGATTTTTTAAGTCACAAATTTATTAACTCACATACCTTGCACTATGTTATCATCTCTTCTTAAAAGTTTGCATTAAATTAGTTGCCAGTTCTTTAACATTACGTGGATATAGACAGCAATGAATTTTTTCATTACAATTATATACCAAATGAAACGCCTTTGTGACAGATTTCAAGGTCAAAAGCAGTTTCTAATTTCTACTGCAGGTGTTATAACTCTTCACATTTGATTTTAGTTTTTCTTTTTTCCATTGAATTTAATTTCATAAAATTCTGTTTTATAGTTACTACTGCCCAACACAGTGACGGATTTATGTTCGATGGCACCCTAAGCTAAAATTAATTCGATTTACTAGTATATAATATATAATAATAGTAATATAAATAGTAATAATGGATTCGAATTAAATTTAGGTATTGAACTTAGGCATGAATTAAAAAAATATATATTTGGTATAACAACTAAACATACAATTTAGAATAAATTGCTTTTAATTAAGCAATAAATCATACCTAATTAATTAATTTATTAGTACCTATTTGTTAGATATTTTAAATTTTACTACTTACACGATTAATTATTAGTACTTACGTATTAACGGCACCTTGGCGACAGTTGCGCCAATAAAGAGCACATGCGCCAACCGCAGCTACAGATTTGGCGTCAATCTACACTTAAAATTTTTGTTCCAAATAATAAAATATATATGAAACACTTCATTTAAAATCAAAACGCTTTCAAAATATTTTTATTCCAAATAATAAAGATTGGCGACACTTAAAAATCGCCAAGTCTGTCGTCAAGGTACCGTTAATACGTAAGCACCTAATTATTTTTAAAAATAATTCTACCCTTTAAATGTCGGCATCTTGAGGTTGTCAAAGCAAGAAAAGAAGCAAGAAAATTCGGTCTTACAGTTGATAAAAAACAAAATCGATTTCAAATTTTTGCCACCTCGAAATTTTTGGTGCCCCTAAAAATTTGCCGGTCTAAGCCTAAATCCGTCACTGGCCCAACAATAATGTCATAAAAGAACACTACCATTTAAAAAAAGTGTCGGTTTTTAAATCTTATTTGATTCATAATTCTAAATTTTATACGAATTCAATACCATCTAATATTCCAATCGAATATTAAATTTTTATACCATATTTTTAAGTTTCCAAATAAGGTTGTAAAAATAAAGAATCTGTTTTAAGGTTAATTTGTTAAATTAAATTTGAATTCCGAAGTTAATTTAAAATTTTCTGATATAATTTTTCAAATAAATTTGGGAGAAAATATTCGTTTTAATCTTCATTTGCTTCAATAAATAAATAAACTTAAATCCTCCCTATTTAAATTTTAGAATTATTTGGAAGGTAAAAAAATGTATTTAGCTTTTTTAAATATTAATCAATAAAGTGTTATTTATTTATGATACCATTTATTATATTTTATGCTTCATGATATCCACACCGTGTATAATATAACGTCTCGACCTATAACGGCTTCAAGAAGAGATCATTTCAGGTTCATGGGAACACTTTAATGTTTATTTACAAGCAATATTTATGTATGCAAAACTCTATTTACAATGAAATGAAAAATTAAAGATATAAATTAGATACACAATTCACTCCAAGGAAGCAGAGTTTCAGAATTCTCTAGTCTACGACGAATTTAAAACACGTAGACTGCGGCAGACCTTAATTATCACATGGCGTGATACACGAAACTACAAGGGACTCACCTTGTAAACAATTGGAAACTCCAGCCTGTTTACAAAGAGTAGACATATTCTCAGCCCATGGTCTATCACCAATCGCGATGCAACAACTCATGGTATAGTCCAGGGGTCTCCAAACTACGGCCCGAGGGCCAAATCCAGCCCGCCAGTGTCATCAATCCGGCCCGTGACAGCGAATAGCTTATTGCTGCTGTAATAAATTGTATAAAAAAACACAGAATAATAATAACTTTTATTTGCTTGCTAGGTAAAGCATAATGATTAGCATAATACGCAGAAAATTTAACTTAAGCATAGCAACTAACAAGTAATTGAAATGATTCCCACTAACATTATAGACTAGTGAACATCCCGTGGTTACCCTCGGTAGTTATCACTAGATGTCGTCAAGGGTCGTATCGATACACACAATAGTAATTGTAGTAATTGAACCAGCGAATTTAGCAAGCGTACGCTCACTCAGAGCGCGTACTCGGCGACTAGTCTAGAAATTATAGATAACGGCAGAAAAATTAAAACGGTTTTGGCCCTTGGTACTTACTGGAGTAAACAGTATGGCCCTAAGGTTGGAAAGTTTGGAAACCCTTGGTATAGTCCATATCGACAGTAATTGTTTCGGCTTGTAAACGTCCAACAGACAATCGCTAATTTCATGAGGTATCATTATCTATGGCATTGAATATCTGTTATTAGATTTGAGTGACAGGCTGTTCTCATTATTACCAATTACTAATTGAATGTAATATAAATATGCGCAACATTGCTTATCTGCTGTCAAATTTGCGTGATAGGTTGTTATTCTCCTAGCAATAGGTTGTTATGATAGTTTGTCCTCTCTTTCCTGGGGACGAAATGCTACAATCCTTCTCGTGGGAAAAATGCTACATAATATTCATATGTTAATCAATCACCATAAAATTATAATTGTATTCGAAAAATCATTTTTACTAGTAATTATTGACATTTGAATGATATAAGGAAAATTACAATAAATACGATGTCTAATTTAGAAATCCAACGTTAAAGTTTATATAACATTTTGTTTTTAAGAACTTGTGCTAATATAAAAACATGACTATGAGCTCAAAAAAAAAAAAAAAAAATATATATATATATATATATTTAGTTTTTTTTTTAATATTTTTTTTTATTTATTTAGTTGAAGAACATTTATTTTACAAAGCTTATTAAGAAGTTTATTTTCTAAAAATGTAAAAATACAAGAAATTATAAAATTAATTAAGGTCATGAATAGTTATTTATTTTTAAAAAACCCATTTCAGCGACTTATTAGAGGCATCTGGGCTGATTCTTATGAAAGCATTCAAAAGGAGGTAGTCTTCCAACAGAAAACATTGGCAAAGCTGGTGGTCACTGTCTACTTCTCTCAGGTAAAGTTCATTTTTTTTTTTGTATTTGTTATTTATAAAAAAAATTAAGTAATATATATAAAAACTCTTTTAAGTCGAAAACCTCCACAACTCGAAAAAAATTTTGTTCCCTTCCTTCAAGCCCCAAAACCTCCACTACTCGAAATTTCAACCCTCTATAAGTCGAAATAATGAGTCAGTCCCCACAAGCCATTTTGGTATATATTTTCCCCCTACGTAACTCGAAAAAAATTGGACCTCTGTATCTCGAACATTAGCAATATTTGATTTTACAACCTTTGCAACTTGATCATTTGAAACTAATTATGTTTGTTATTTATAAAAAAGTTAAATAATATATAAAAAGCTCTTTAAGTCGAACCTCGATAAGTCGAAAACCTCCACAGCACTGAAAAAAATTTTTTGTTCCCTTCTCTTCAAGCCCCAAAACCTCCATTACTCGAAATTTCAACCCTCTATATGTCGAAATAATTAGTCAATCCCTACAAGCCATTTTGGTATATATTTTCCCACCGTAACTCGAAAAAAAAATTGGACCTCTGTATCTCGAACATTAGCAATATTTGATTTTACAACCTTTGCAACTGGATCATTTGAAACTAATTATGTTTGTTATTTATAAAAAAGTTAAATAATATATAAAAACTCTTTAAGTCGAACCTCGATAAGTCGAAAACCGCCACAGCACTGAAAAAAAAAAATTTTTTGTTCCCTTCTCTTCAAGCCCCAAAACCTCCATTACTCGAAATTTCAACCCTCTATATGTCGAAATAATTAGTCAGTCCCCACAAGCCATTTTGGTATATATTTTCCCACCGTAACTCGAAAAAAAAATTGGACCTCTGTATCTCGAACATTAGCAATATTTGATTTTACAACCTTTGCAACTGGATCATTTGAAACTAATTATGTTTGTTATTTATAAAAAAGTTAAATAATATATAAAAACTCTTTTAAGTCGAACCTCGATAAGTCGAAAACCGCCACAGCACTGAAAAAATTTTTGTTCCCTTCTCTTCAAGCCCCAAAACCTCCATTACTCGAAATTTCAACCCTCTATATGTCGAAATAATTAGTCAACATCCCTACAAGCCATTTTGGTATATATTTTCCCACCGTAACTCGAAAAAAAATTGGACCTCTGTATCTCGAACATTAGCAATGTTTGATTTTACAATCTTTTTACAACTTGATCATTGAAAACTAATTACCTTTATAGCTCGAAGAAAAATAAATTACCGACTTTAAGATTTGCCGACAATACACGTCATTGTTTCTTAGAAAACAATGTATGAGTATATTATAAATAGAATAAACAATTCTATGAAATAGCAACTCGGAAGAAAAATAATTTTCTGCTCTTTATAGCTTAGATAATGCTATAGATAGAGAACGATCGAATTGTCTACAGCAAAAAAAAAAAAAATTAAAAAAATAACAAATAAATAATAATAACTGACTTTTTTGATACATAACATTTTTAATTTTAATGTTGTTTCGGAATTATTTTGGATTTTTTTATTGTAGTACATATTATAATTTTTAAGTTGCAAATAAACATGTTTATTATCTCTGTAACTTGAATTTTTATTTATTTTTTACCTCTCTAAATCAAAATAAGTTAGAAAGAATCTACACACTTAGTAGTGTACAGTAATTTATTTAATTTTAAAATAATCTGTGCATATTTTAAGTATGAAATATTTTAAAAATAAAATTGACAGCTTTATTCTAAAAGATCGTGAACTTATCGTAACCTAAATTTTCATGATTTAATTTATAATTTACATGAAACTTGAAGCAAAACCGTAAAATTAACAATAATGCATGTACTTTTAAAAGAATTAAACTGTATACATTTAAAGTAGCTTTTTCGAACTTTTAATTTTTCTTTATTTCATTTATTATTTATAAACAATATCGACTTCTATATCCTGTTGCAAAATTGGAATATTTGTGGTTATAATATATTTTCAAACCATTTTTTTTTTACAATTTTAATTTAGATTATAAACATAAAATGCTTAAATGTTTTGATTTGCAAGTTGCTATTAACTTCAAATGACTATGTTAGTGAGCATTATTTTTACATCGTTATATTTAACGGTTTTTCTAATGTTTATTTTTTTTATCACTGAATTGTTGTCAAAAAAATGTAAAAATGTAAATATAGATGTAAAATTTGTAAATCAATATCAAACGAAAATTATTATTATTTCACTTTCTTATTAAAAAAAATCGTCTTTAAAGTGTTTAAAATCTGACTTTACTCAAAAATATTTCTGCTATAAAAATACACTCAGCAAAGTAAAAAAAAAAAATGGTCTGTCAGTTTAAGTCAATCAGTCTAAGTTTAAGTTTTCAGAATTGTTATCAATAATTATATTTTCTTATTTGGAAATATTTCTTTAAAAAAAAAGAAAATACCGTAAGCGAAAAATACTATCTCTGAAATTATTTTCAGGAGTTTTACAAAATTGCTGTTAATGGTGAAACCGAGAGTCAAATTCCTATCTATTACATTATAACAGGATGGGACAAGCCAGGTCATGTAAGTTACTGTATCATATATTACAACAAAATCTGTTGTTTTTATTTGCTATTGCAAATAAATATTCAAAGATGTATACAATTACCAATTTAAAATTTACTTCTGGGCATTTCATATTTTTTAAATTCAAACAGGATTGTAAGGTTCATATTGTTTTCACTAACTGCAACATATGAAAGCATCCCTGTCCACCTCTTGCCTTTAGTTAGCGTCCTAATGGCCAATTGGGTAACGCTCTGGCCATTGGTACTACAGCTTTCAGGTTTGAACCTCTTACTGGTGTTCGGAATCCATGTTAAACAGTAGGTCCCGGTTTAGTTAGCCTAAAGTGTGCACAAAATGGCCATAGAGCGACAAACCAAACCTCTTGTCTTTATCTTTCGTCCTTATTTGTATTTCTTGAACTTATTTAAGGAGGTTCCTTCTTGAAGTTCCTTAGATCAACATTTAAAGTGTGCACAAAATGGCCGTAGAGCGACAAACCAAACCTCTTGGCTTTATCTTTCGTCCTTATTTCTTGAACTTATTTAAGGAGGTGCCTTCAAGTTCCTCCTTAGATCAACATTTAAAGTGTGCACAAAATGGCCGTAGAGCGACAAACCAAACCTCTTGGCTTTATCTTTCGTCCTTATTTCTTGAACTTATTTAAGGAGGTTCCTTCAAGTTCCTCCTTAGATCAACATTTAAAGTGTGCACAAAATGGCCGTAGAGCGACAAACCAAACCTCTTGTCTTTATTTCTTGAACTTTCCGTCCAACATTATTTCTTGAACTTATTTAAGGAGGTTCCTTCAAGTTCCTCCGTAGATCAACATTTAAAGTGTGCACAAAATGGCCGTAGAGCGACAAACCACACCTCTTGCCTTTATCTTTCGTCCTTATTTCTTGAACTTATTTAAGGAGGTTCCTTCAAGTTCCTCCGTAGATCAACATTTAAAGTGTGCACAAAATGGCCGTAGAGCGACAAACCAAACCTCTTGCCTTTATCTTTCGTCCTTATTTCTTGAACTTTTTAAGGAGGTTCCTTCAAGTTCCTCCTTAGATCAACATTTAAAGTGTGCACAAAAATGGCCGTAGAGCGACAAACCAAACCTCTTGCCTTTATCTTTCGTCCTTATTTCTTGAACTTATTTAAGGAGGTTCCTTCAAGTTCCTCCGTAGATCAACATTTAAAGTGTGCACAAAATGGCCGTAGAGCGACAAACCAAACCTCTTGCCTTTATCTTTCGTCCTTATTTCTTGAACTTATTTAAGGAGGTTCCTTCAAGTTCCTCCGTAGATCAACATTTAAATGTGTGCACAAAATGGCCGTAGAGCGACAAACCAAACCTCTTGGCTTTATCTTTCGTCCTTATTTCTTGAACTTATTTAAGGAGGTTCCTTCAAGTTCCTCCGTAGATCAACATTTAAAGTGTGCACAAAATGGCCGTAGAGCGACAAACCAAACCTCTTGCCTTTATCTTTCGTCCTTATTTCTTGAACTTATTTAAGGAGGTTCCTTCAAGTTCCTCCTAGATCAACATTTAAAGTGTGCACAAAATGGCCGTAGAGCGACAAACCAAACCTCTTGGCTTTATCTTTCGTCCTTATTTCTTGAACTTATTTAAGGAGGTTCCTTCCTTCCTCCGTAGATCAACATTTAAAGTATGCACAAAATGGCCGTAGAGCGACAAACCACACCTCTTGCCTTTATCTTTCGATCAACATTTAAAAGGTTCCTTCAAGTTCCTCCTCCTTAGATCAACATTTAAAGTGTGCAAAAATGGCCGTAGAGCGACAAACCAAACCTCTTGCCTTTATCTTTCGTCCTTATTTCTTGAACTTATTTAAGGAGGTTCCTTCAAGTTCCTCCGTAGATCAACATTTAAAGTGTGCACAAAATGGCCGTAGAGCGACAAACCAAACCTCTTGCCTTTATCTTTCGTCCTTATTTCTTGAACTTATTTAAGGAGGTGCCTTCAAGTTCCTCCTTAGATCAACATTTAAAGTGTGCACAAAATGGCCGTAGAGCGACAAACCAAACCTCTTGGCTTTATCTTTCGTCCTTATTTCTTGAACTTATTTAAGGAGGTTCCTTCAAGTTCCTCCGTAGATCAACATTTAAAGTGTGCACAAAATGGCCGTAGAGCGACAAACCAAACCTCTTGGCTTTATCTTTCGTCCGTATTTCTTGAACTTATTTAAGGAGGTTCCTTCAAGTTCCTCCGTAGATCAACATTTAAAGTGTGCACAAAATGGCCGTAGAGCGACAAACCACACCTCTTGCCTTTATCTTTCGTCCGTATTTCTTGAACTTATTTAAGGAGGTTCCTTCAAGTTCCTCCGTAGATCAACATTTAAAAGTGTGCACAAAATGGCCGTAGAGCGACAAACCACACCTCTTGCCTTTATCTTTCGTCCTTATTTCTTGAACTTATTTAAGGAGGTTCCTTCAAGTTCCTCCGTAGATCAACATTTAAAAGTGTGCACAAAATGGCCGTAGAGCGACAAACCACACCTCTTGCCTTTATCTTTCGTCCTTATTTCTTGAACTTATTTAAGGAGGTTCCTTCAAGTTCCTCCGTAGATCAACATTTAAAGTGTGCACAAAATGGCCGTAGAGCGACAAACCACACCTCTTGCCTTTATCTTTCGTCCTTATTTCTTGAACTTATTTAAGGAGATTCCTTCAAGTTCATCCTTAGATCAACATTTAAAGTGTGCACAAAATGGCCGTAGAGCGACAAACCAAACCTCTTGGCTTTATCTTTCGTCCTTATTTCTTGAACTTATTTAAGGAGGTTCCTTCAAGTTCCTCCGTAGATCAACATTTAAAGTGTGCACAAAATGGCCGTAGAGCGATAAACCACACCTCTTGCCTTTATCTTTCGTCCTTATTTCTTGAACTTATTTAAGGAGATTCCTTCAAGTTCATCCTTAGATCAACATTTAAAGTGTGCACAAAATGGCCGTAGAGCGACAAACCAAACCTCTTGCTTTATCTTTCGTCCTTATTTCTTGAACTTATTTAAGGAGGTTCCTTCAAGTTCCTCCGTAGATCAACATTTAAAGTGTGCACAAAATGGCCGTAGAGCGACAAACCACACCTCTTGCCTTTATCTTTCGTCCTTATTTCTTGAACTTTTTAAGGAGGTTCCTTCAAGTTCCTCCGTAGATCAACATTTAAAGTGTGCACAAAATGGCCGTAGAACGACAAACCACACCTCTTGCCTTTATCTTTCGTCCGTATTTCTTGAACTTATTTAAGGTGGTTCCTTCAAGTTCCTCCGTAGATCAACATTTAAAGTGTGCACAAAATGGCCGTAGAGCGACAAACCAAACCTCTTGGCTTTATCTTTCGTCCTTATTTCTTGAACTTATTTAAGGAGGTTCCTTCTTAGATCAACTTTTAAGTTTGTACTCATAATTTTAGATCATATAGGAATACAGTATCTATCCATATTATTAGAATCACCAGAACATTTGAATCAGTAATGATCGATTAAAATATTTTTGCATTAGAATTCTTAATATAATTGATGTTTGAACTTATTTTGAAAGCAGAATTACAGTCAAATCTATTTTTGTGCTGGGGATAGAGACCACATATAAGAAACTACATTAAAAAATACCTTGAAACTTTATAAGCAGCTATAAAGTATATTGTTTGCAACACATTTTTAAAAAAGATTTATGCAGTAAATAAGGATCGCTTAAAAATTCTCACATAGAAAATATGTAAATCAAAAAGCTCGCGATGTAGCACTATCTCGCATCTAATAAGATTCGTGGTAACGGGATGAAAAAATGTCAGGTTGATTTTTATTTGTTGGATTTTTTTAATTTGCATGTTATTTTGACAGCTGTCTGTTGTTTTCTTTTTTAATTACATTTTCTAATTAATTTTGTGTTTCTAATATGCATTTAATAAAAAAAAAAAATTATACACCACACACACACACACAAAAATGCATAAAAAACCTCGAAAAAAAACAGATTTGACTGTACTTTAATTTCTTTTTCTTGGCTGGCGATACTGAAATAATTTTTTTGCGTGTGACAGCACCGAAAGTAATTTATATTTTTTTAATACCGAAATTTTTTTTACTAACAGCATCAAAATTAATTAGTTTAGTTTGACAAATTTAATTTATAAACGAAAAGAAATTAGTTTATTTTATTACATAAAATAATGATTTATTACTGATTTCTCATGATTCACCATTATTGTAAATGCAAAACTACTAAATTGGGTATGATCAGCACATCTTTTAAAAGTACCACTTACCTTTTAAAATGCCACCAACATTTATATTACAAATAATATGGGAAAATGCTCATGTTATCTTTAGAACTGTATTGGATTGCTGAAACTGTCTATAAGTTTGTAGTATAGTACAACTAGAGGCTGTAAAACCTACAACAATTCTTATTATGAGACATTTTTATAGAAATAAAAATTTTCTTTTAGCTTAGCAGCTTTGGATTTATTTCAGTAGATTTTAATGTATAACAGGTGGGGTGAAACGTTCGTAGGCTGACACACAGATGGCACTACTAGTATTAAATCCATATGATTTTTAGTTAGCCCTAACCTTCAAAAAGGTGTATAAATTTGACAGCTGTTGCACTATTAGTATGTGAGTTATAGCATTTTTAGTGAAGCAACTTTTGTTAGTTTGAAAAAATGGATAAGAAGGAATTTCGTGTGTTGCATTGCTTTTGGAGAAAAAAATATTGAAGCCAATGCTTGACTTGATAAACATTATTCGGACTTTGCACCAGGAAAATCAACCGTAGAGAAGTGGTTTGCTAAATTTAAAAGAGGGGAAATGGGCACCGAGGACGATGCACGCAGTGGACGCCCCAAAGAGGCTGTTACCGACGAAAACATCAAAAAAGTCCACAAAATAATTTCTGATAACCTTAAAGTGAAGTTGATTGAGATAGCTGAGACCCTAAGGATATCAAAGGAGCATGTTGGACATATCGTGAATGAATATTTGGATATGCGAAAGCTCTGTTCAAAGTGTGTGCCGCGCGAGCTCACAATCGACCCAAAACAACAACGAATGGATGATTCTAAGCAGTGTTTGGAGCTGTTCAATCGTAATAAACCCGAATTTTTGCGTCGATATGTGATAATGGATGAAACATGGCTCCATCATTTTACACCGGAGTCAATCGACAGTCAGCCGAGTGGACTGCACGTGATGAACACTAAAAATGCTATAACTTCACTAAAAAGGCTAAAACTCACTTACTAATAGTGCAACAGCCGTCAAATTTATACACGTGTCTTTTGAAGGTTGGGGCTAACTAAAAATTATATGGATTTAATACTAGTAGAGCCATCTATGTGTCAGCCTAGGAACTTTTCAGCCCACCCGTTAAGTCATTTTATTTAATTAAGCAATATCTCATGTGTTAGAAATTATTATTTATGAATTATGCATACACTTATTTGTGAAATTCACTGTGAATGTGTAATAAAAGTATCTCCCACTAGATTTCTGTCAACTTGCAATACAACATCTTCGGCTTTGACGATGTAATCTGGCCTCAAATGTACCAAAACTTCCAACTTGGCAGATGCTTCCCCAACATGAACGACAAATCCTACTTCATTTTGATCATGAATGGTAAGTAAAGAACAAAAACTGGATAAAACTTTTATGAACATACCATGCGAGGTATGTACTATATGTAGAAAGGTATGGGGCCTCGCTATAGTTCTATATATATATAAATTGCGAGGGCGAGTAATAGCTAAACATAGTTATGTTGTTGTTGTTTGTTGTTTCTTGTCCCACTTGGCAGGCCAAGCCCACGAGCCCATATGTACTCATGATTGAAGGGGAAGGAAGCAGCTTCTGTTGTAATGGAGCCCCAGTAGGTAGAAGTCTGACTTTGACTCCGTGACGCTCTTATAGTCATGGGAGACCGGGACCTACGGCTTAAAAGTGGTTCCGAACCACTACAAACATCCATGGCACCGCCGGGATTCAAACCCGAAACCTGTGGCACCGAGCGCCGGAGCGCTGCACACTCGGCCATTCAGGTCCCAAATTTGTGAATGCCAACGGCACTCGGTGTTCCCAGGTGGTCACTCACCCCCAAGTACTGACCGCGCCCAATGATGCTTGGCTTCGGTGATCTAACGAGAACCGGTATATTCAGCATGATATGGCCGATGGCAAACATAGTTATAATTGGTATAATTCTGCTAGAAAAAATAGTCCATTTCTACATAATCACATTGCCATTATCCTTGGTCTATAGCAGGGATGGGCAAACTACGGCCCGTGGGCTAACTCCGGTCTGTCGGAAGATTCTATTCGGCCTGCAGATATAGAATTATAATTTTGCCGGTAAGAGGCAAATTAAAAGAAATATAAATTTATATATTATAAATCCATCTCTTTTTCTACTTTGATTGAATATTTTTTCCTTCCTTTTTTCAAAGAACTGATGATCTTAATTTCTCTATTTTTTGTTCCACAAACATAACTCGACGGAAATAGCAAACCAAAGTAGCTAAATATGCCAAAGATAAATTTTCCTAAACCAAGCTAAATATGCCAAACATAGAGTTTTACAAATCATTATCGAAATTAAGTTTCCCAAATTTAATATCTCACGGCCCGAAAATCAGGGCTACATTCGCTTCATCTTATATATATGTGAACAAATGTTTTCAACTAAAACCTTGGAAAGAATTATTTCTGAAGTAGACTGACAGATGAGCATTTAACGTAATTCCTTAGAATCAGTACATCTCACTTCGAATCTCAATATAATAAACTTTTAAAAATGAAATCTATGAATTTCATTCATCTCATTAACATATTTAAATTGTAATACTTGTATATTGTTCCTAAAATTTTGAAAAATATATCCTGGCCGCCAAACTTTTTTTCGATTTTTGGCCCGCGACCGAAAAAAGTTTGTCCATCCACTGGTCTAAATTATCTTTTACGACATCAGATCACTGATAGCCTGGCAAATTTCGATAGTTGTTTTCCTTTTGCAACCTTCTTATGGTACCTTCAACAAGATAATATCAAAATCCAATGCTGTAAATTCAATATTCAAATTCTATAAATTTATTATTATTTATAGGATTATTCTTTTTTTTTTCCACGCAAATTTTACTTAAAATATTTTCATTGCCTGAAGAATTTTTTATTATAATGCTGTATATATATATATATATATATATATATACAGTCCAGTCACATTAATGTGACCACCTGTAAAAGCCAAAATAACCACCTTTGGCAGAGCGGACCGCTGCAAGACGTGCAGAAAGAGAGTCAATTAGGTTTCTGAAGGTGTTCACTGGGATGTTGAGCCATGCCGACTCCAGTGAACCATATTCATATAATTATCAGTGAAAGTAGGTGGTGGTCACATTAATGTGACTGGACTGTATATATATATATATATTATAATGCCGTAATATTTTTTCGTATTAATATAAACTAAAAAAAACCCTCGTTCACAGTGCAACCTGAGTTAGCAGCTACCATGGAGAAAAATGACGATGCCGTAATGGAAAGGTTGAGATCAAAAATTACACAGATTGCTAAAGTTTCCGATATGAGACTTCCATTGCTTACTGTAAGTATTTCAGTTTTCATTTAATAGTAATTTTAAATCCTACACTATAGAATTTCAAAGCTTGCACGTTTTGATTTCATTCTCCTCTTTCGATTGTACTTTAAATTAAAGAAATTATCATCATCATCATCATCATAACTGGCTCGACAGCCCGTTGTGGGCCTTGGCCTCGGATAAAAAGGGTCCATCCAGGCTGTTCTCCTCTTGGCCGTGGACTTCCAGTTTTTGATCTTAATTACATTAAAATCAGAGTCTAAACAGTCAACCCATCTCTCTTTTCGGTCTTCCCTTGGTCGCTGTCCAAAAGGGATTACACTGCCATTCATAAATATGAATGTATAAACTTTAACTCAATTCCAGTTAGTTAAGTATTCCCTGAAAATAAAATAATACATGTACACTATAAAGCTAGCATTTAATTTTATGATACAAATTTTAATAGGAAAGTGTAAATAATAAAATAATAACCAGGAGGGGGAAATTTTTTTACGAATGGCATCTTCAAACAATGTATTCGAATCTTTTATTTTATTTTTTGAAAATTACTTCGTTTTTTGAGTACTATTATTAAATAATTCACGTAAAATATACTCAACAGTGTAGGAAGAAAAAAAAAACAATTTAAATTAAATTTTTTTGAAATTTGACTGAATAAATATCAATAAATAGGAAAATGAAAGATGATTGAATCTACCTTTCATTCCACTTTACATAATGAAACAGAAGACAATAAAACAAGTGGATGATTTAAATTTTCTTAGTTTATAAATATTTTTTTTTAGGCTGACTACAAGGCTTCCGGAGTTTTTGTCACTGGTTTAATGTTGGACAGACCACCAGCAATCGGTAAGTTTTCTGATTTTTATATATTTTTAATAAAACGTATATCCTTTTTCATGAGTTTTAAGATTAAATAATAATAAAGCATGCCCAAAAAATGTTTTTAAAGGCGTATTAATTAGGCATATGTATTATAAAGGCGTATTTATTTAATTAGGAGAAATAAATACATCACTAGTTAAATTAACATCTACAACCTTTTGAACATGTATTATCTAATCATTTGCTCAATATATTGAAAATTTCCCTTATATATTGATGATAATTTTTGCACTCGTTATGCATATATATATATATATATATCTTTCAAAACTCTTCTTACATGAAAACATGATTAATGTTTCTTATCCCACTTGGTAGACAGCAACATCTAGACCAAGTCCAAGAACCTGTGTGGTCTAATGGAAGGAGGGAAGAGGGGGGGGCAGCTTCTGTTGTGATGCAGCACCCATTGCCTCCGATGTCGTTGAAGAAGGAAGGCAGTGCCTTCCGGAAGGACTTTTTAGGGAAAATTACCCAGCGTTTCTTTATCATATGGGAGAAAACCTGGAAAAATGCCCTCAGGTAGTCCAACTCACGAGGCAAGAGACTGAACATCACAAACACCATCATGTCGTCTCGTTTTTGCAACAATGTCTACAACAAAGCTGACAGCGGATGGAACCTCCGTCCTAAAGTCCCGTTCCCACCGAAGCGAGAGACGGCTACGCGACATGCGGCAGGGAAGAAAACTTTGTCGACCCCTTCATATCGAAACGTCAGAAATAGCATTACGCCTAGTGAAGTTCCGCTTCGAGTTGAAAGTGGGTCAACTCGAAGCGGTGGATTTCAAACTGGTTTCAGACGAATGGGGTGAGGCTAATGATTGGTCAAAGCTTCACGCCTAGGTGGGAACGAGCCTTAATGCTCACCAGCGGGGCGCGTTGCCACTGAGCCACGAGTCGGGCACGAAAACATTAAAAAATGTAAAGTTATTGATTTTTTTTTTTAAATACCAGTTTATATTTCTTATCCTGAAACACTAAAAAAAATTACTGATTAAAAGCTAACTTATTTAAAAAAAATTACTCAGTAGATAAAAAAAATTCGTCTTCAAAAATAAATGTTCAAATCAAATTATTATGCCTCAATCTTTTTGTTTATTTGCCATGATAAGATATCTTAAATAGTACCATTTTATTAAATTTTTTTCTGAAAAAAATTAGTAATAGGGTTTAAAATAGCTTTTTTTCTCTCTTTAATTGCTGTCCAAGGAAGCGAACGATTGCATCATCTCCGATTTAAACTTTTTGCGTTATCTCTGATTTGAAACGAATCATTAAACTCCAGACGAAATCCCTATATTTTTTTCTTTCTCTCTTTCTTTCAAAGCATTTAAATATACGGTGATTCAAAAAGTTTTGACATCCTTTTGAGATATATGCTTTTCTTAAAAGTACGGAATATAGATGCATACAGCTAATATTTGAAACAGAAGATTTTTGAAATAATTTTTTACCTTATATATCCTTACTTTTACCTAACCTATGCGTTAACGTGGAAGATGTCAAGTCTATATTTCACTTCTGGTTGCCAGTAAGGATGGCGCTTTAGGTCAATTCTTTTAAATCTCTTAGTTTGTTATCTGCAAAAGTATGGAGGATGAATACGTAATTAGTTCTTAATCTTTTTTTTTTCTACGTCGTCCTTCGTCGTTTTATCTTTTCTTTTTTTTTCTCCAGTCGTGCTGCATGGTGTCCGAGCCGGGTTCTTGGGTATTTGGAGGTTGCTCTCGCGGCACCACGCATCAGATTTGGAAGCCTTCGGGCATGTCATTTAATTTTATCGAATATCCCGACGTTCGGTTATATTCGGATTACTTCGATAATATGAAATACGTGTTAATGTTATTAGAAAAGATTCTTATTCTAGGATTGCGTACACGATCATTTGATTCTTACCTTTTGAGTTCCAGTAGGTTCAATACTTTAGTAAAGTGTTTATAGACTATTGAAATATTTTAAAATTAAAAATGGCAGAAATGAATGGAGAGAATGAATTTAATAAATGAAACTTAAAAATGAGAGGTGAAAGGACCTTATAAGTAGAATAGCCTAGGGCCTCTTTTTCATCTAAATCCGGCCTTGACTACAAACATCCATGTCACCGCCGGGACTCGAACCCGATAACTGTGGTATCGAGGGCCAAAGTGGTAGCCACTCGACCATCAGGCCCCATAATCTGGAATATGATCTTAAAAATTTAACTACACTTCTCTATGGTAAGAGAACAAAACTAAACAGGAGTAATTTAATGTGCACTGTTTGAAAGCAAATAGGTGAGACCCAGGTCTAAATTTATTAAACAATGTGACAATAGATTTGATCTGATTAAAGAAGAAACACACTTTCCATTTCAGCTCAATTCATAATGGAAAATGAAGGAGACGTCAATACTCCAGACCCAGATGTAAGAATCATACCAGACGCTCACACAACAGAAAAGTGCGCTACAGCATGCGTGGATGAAGAACATTTCACTTGCACGTAAGACGATTATAAGACGATTATATATTTTTATTTTAAATTTCCAATTATTAAAAAAAGCACACGCATTGTCAAATTTTTTTGTGAATTGACAAAACAAGGAACCCGTTCTGGTCCTCGGTCAAAAGAAAGAACAGAAAGGTAAAGTAAACGAAGGGAAAAAGGAAGTGACATAAGAAAAGTAAACTTGCCGAATATTAGAAAAGTATTTCTTTCATTACAAGCATACTTCATCATGTATTGTTTAATTCATGTTATATATACATAATATTTTCATTGGTTCCATTGGTTTTGCTTTATTTTAACCTTATGTTATTTTCAATAAATAAATACTATTTCAAAATTAATTTCCTTACACTATCGCCATTTCTAGGAATGTTCTATTAATAAAGCTTTCTCTCTGATATTTGAAAGGGAAAATTACAAGTTATATTCAAATTTTTTGTATTTTTAGTTACTAATGTACGTGCTGTAAATTTGGCTTATTCAAAGATCTTTTCACTGAATTTCTAAAGAACGAATTTTGATCTTCTTATATACAGAATGTTTTTAAAATGATAAACTCACATTATGAATTTTAAAATTCATGACATTTTTATTGATTTCTGATGACATTTCCCTTGATAATGACAGAAGTGTGATGTTTTTTCTAAAAAGAAAAATTTATAAGATCTTAGAAGATTAAAAAATTCATGTAAAAATAAAAATTTCAAAAGGCGAGATTATTTGACGAGAATTTTTCTGTTGGAATAGATTAAAGATTTCTAAGATATATATATATATATAAAAAGTCTATAACGTCTTGACCTAAACTAGACCTATTACAGCTTCAAGATGAGGGCCACTTTGAGTTTCATGGGAACACTTTAATTTGTATTTAAAAGCATTATATATGTATATTATTTACAATTATTATTATTATTTACAAAAATTAAAAATAAAAATTAAATTTGATTCGCAAGTGCAAGTCACTCAAGGATAGAGATTTTCAGAGTACTGAAGTCTACATCGAATCTATTTCACCATGTCTGGGGCAGACCTTAATTATTCCATGGCATGGTACATGAAACCATAAGGGGCTCATTTTTTAGGCAGAAGGAAACTCGGGTTTATACAATCACTTTCAGAAAAAAGAGACTCGTCGCAGAATTTTCTTTTTTTTTTTTTTTGCTCCAAAAAACCTCTCTTTAAGAAAATTCGTCAGAGGAGGGTATCAGCCTTCCTCTCTTCTCATTGGGTAGATCTGACTTTCTCAGCCCATGGTCTATCACTAATCATGATGCAACAATTCGTGGTGTAGTCCGTATTCCATCTGTAACTGTTTCGACTGTGAAGGTCGCACAAACAATCGCCAATTTCATGAGTCTCATTATACATGATACCGAATATCTGCTATCAGATTTGAGTGACAAGTTGTTCTTATTAATACAAAACACTAATTGCATGTAATATTTTTTTGTTCTAATGCAGCTGGCAAACACTTAGACACTTGTCTTTGATGCCTTAAGGCAAGAGCTGAACAGACGTTACTCACTTCGCATTACCCAGGGTGTGTGTAACTTGAAGATAAGCCACGGACGCGGAGTAACGATGCCCCGCAACGCTCTACGACCATGTTAAACCAGGACCTACGGTTTAAAGTGGATTCGAACTACATCATCCATGACACCGCCAGGATTTGAACCCGAAACCTGGAGTACCGAGCGCCACAGCGCTAGCCTCTCGGCCATTCAGGCCCTTTGCATGTAATATTACTACCCGCAAAACTGCTGGTCTGCTATTAAATTTGAATGTTATTATATACTTGTTAAAGAATATACATTCTTCTCTGTTGGGAACGGAATGCTACAATTCTTCCCATAGGAAAAATGCTAGAAGCCCCTCAAGCAAAACTATCTGGATTTTTAAGTAAATGCATTTTAAATTGCATCTTTACTATCCCATGATTTTTTTGTGCTTTCTATAGTACAATTTTCCTTTCTCAAACCTTAATTTCAATCCTGCCATTCTTAGGGTCAATATGATCTGAAAAGTAATAAAAAATCAATTGTGTTTTAAAAAAGCGAAATGCAAATTCATTTATTGGACAGTCTGTATGTATGAATGCTGACTTTCTAATAAAATGCTTTTTTCCAAACGTGATTGTTATTTCAGTCATTAAAACATTCATGATTAATTTTTGGAAACTGCTTTCATAGTTTCAGATAATGTAGAAAAAAAGTGAAATATTTGTGACATTCTAAGATTTTTTTTTTTTTTTTCCTAAGTCAATAATGAGCAAATGTTTGTTGTATTACTTATGTTATAAATTAAATCATATTAATTAATTAACCAAAATATATTTCAAAAGCAATTAATTATCACTCTGATGTTTATTATAGGGAATACGTATTATCTAACAGTTGATCAAATGTTTTTTTTTTGTTCTAAGGCAACTGGCAAACACTTAGACAACGGTCTTTTATGCCTTAAGGCAAGCGCTGCCCAGACATTACTCACTTTGCATTACCCAGGGGCACGTGTAACTTGAAGATAAGCCACGGACGCGGAGTACCAATGCCCCCAACGCTCTTATTAGGACCGGGACCTACTGTTTAAAGTGGATTCCGAACCCCTACACTCATCCATGGCACCGCCGGGATTCGAACCCGAAACCTGTGGTACCGAGAGCCAGAGCGAAAGCCACTCGGCCAATCAAGCCCGTTGATCAAATCTATAACTGATGATATTATTATAATTAATGTCTGCTTAGTTAACATTTATTTTTTTTGCTTACTGCGCGGGTGAAATTACGCACAATAAACCTTACAAATAAGTCATCATGTATGCCAAACTAAAATCTGATTTTTTATATTTCAGAGGTTTCTACTTCTGTAAAACAGATTGCTTTGTTAAAGCAGCAGATCTTATGGATCCTGCCGATGTTAATGCCAAGCACACTATCCTAGGAAAATGTCAGACATGGCTCAGTAAGTCGAAGATTTATTTACTTAATATTTAATTATTTCTTTTAAATCTTGTTATTGAAGATATATAAAATAAATATTTTTTTTGGTCACACTTTGTTTGAGGAGATTCCCATCTCAAAATTATTTATGGTTAATTAATGATTTTTTTAGCTGAAATGAATATCTTATATATTATTAGATACTTTCAGTTAAAACTAAAATTTAATTTACAATAAATGAATTACATTTTTTACAAGAACATTTTTTAATTATATTATTTAATTTCTTTCAAATACTTTAATGATTTTTTTAAATCAGATTTTAAAAAATATAAATTAGGCAGTAAATAAATATTTAAAATTTTATTACTATTTCACTTTTTCGCTCCTTTTTTTATAGTGGCACTACTTCGTAGATCTATAGTTTTTATTTTTAATCGATATTTTATGTTTTGCGTCCAAGATTAAGAAAGATTGATTTGAAATGTATGATTTTTATATTCATCCATTGAATACCTTGCAGAAGTTATTTTAATTAATAAAGTGTTATTAAGAAGTTATTTTAATTAGTTTATATTTAATCTTTTTCACAACTAAATTAAATAATTAATATATTATTTTTGAACAGAGTCAAGAGGTAAAAAGAGAAGGAATTTATTTTTTTTTATATTATCATCATGTGTGAACATGTTATCCTGGTTAGGGGTCCTTGACGTCATCCGAAAATGAGGGCCAAGCAAATAAAACGGCGAATTTTTGCAAATTTTGGCAATGCAAAGGTAATAAATTGCAAATTTTGGCAAAAAAAATGATACTTTGGGCTCCTTAACTCTTGAAATGATTCATGAATAACGTTAGTCTTGAGGAATTTTCTGGAGAATTTGGCTTTTGCTTGGAGTGTTTTGTAGCATGGTTTAGAATCACTTTTCATGTTTTGGGTGGGATTTTAAATATTTGTATTTCCAACGGTTATAAGTACTCGTAGTGCCTTGATCAATTTCTTTTTTTTTTTTTTTTTAAGTTTCATATTTATCTCTTTTGGCGTTTTCCGTGTCTATTAAGCATAGTGCTTTTTATTGTATTTGGAATACTTCATTGTTCATTTATGCCTAGAATTTTCCTTTTGAGTATTATATGTGATAACGTTTCTTGTAGAATTTGGAATACTTCATTCTTCATTTACGGCTACATTTATCTTACTTTTGTATATTCTATTAGAGATTCTTGAACAATCTATTTTCATGAAGTTCTTGATCTAGTATTTAACATTGCTATATTCATGTGGCTATTGGATTTGGCCGTTCATGTAGTATTCCAATAATTGATTCATATATCTCTTAGTCATATTCCTGAATTTATTCATCCGTTCTCGAATGTTCACACATGATGAAATTTGCCGAGCATTTTTTTTTTTTTATTATTTTTTAGTAGCTAAACAGAGTCAAGCAGTAATAAAAAAGGAATTTAATTTTTTTATATTATTTATACTTTCAGGGGCTGAAGCTCAATCTAACAGCAAAGAAACCCCCCTAAAGGATGCCCTTTCTCTATTAGAAAAAGCCGTTCTCAACGAAACGTTCAAAATTGTGTTGAAACTTGATGATATTAAAACCGTAAGTTACTCAAAAATTCATTTCAACATTTTTTTTCAGTGAATTTAATTCCTAGACTTTTATATAAAGGAAAATAAGCATCGTATTATATCATTAAGGAAAATTTTATAAATTAATGACTGCCTATGTTATCAGAATGTTAGAAAAAATGCTATCTCTTATTTGATCTTTCCAAAGTAATTAACACACATTATTATTATTATTTTTTATATTTACAGGACTTTATACCAGTTAATGACATCGTTATTGGTGACGGACCTTACACAGGTAATAAATTTAAGTATTGTTTCATATTAATCTAAACGAAATGATAGGTTTATTTTAAATATTAAATTCTTTAAATAAATATTGCAAATCTAACAAAGAATGGTTTTGATGTATAGACATTATGATATTATATTATCATGATACTTTTAAAGCGAATATTTTTTTGTTGGAAAAGAAAAAGAAAAAAATAGCATTCTTCATTAGAGAAATTTTTTATGTTCTTTTCAAGATATTTATCTTGAAATTGAAATTAACTTTGTAAGCCACATGGTTTTAAATATCTCTATTTATGATTATTATAAATTCCTGAGTAAAAATTTGTTTATTAAAACAGCCCCATGGTGGGTCAAGGACGTCTGCCTATTGGCAGATTTTGGACAGAAGATGTTCTTCTTTTTATGCGGTAGAGTCGCCAATCCTACAACTAACTCTTTACAGTCATTTTAGACTGGGACCTACAGTTTAAAGTGGCTTCCAAGCCACTAAAAATATCCATGGAAACGCCGGGACTCGAACCCGAAACCTGTGGCACTGAGCGCCAGAGAGCTAGTTACTCGGCTATCAGGTCCATAAAATTATTAGTCATAGTTTTATCATCAATTTTATTGGTGAAAGAAGTGAGGTAATTAATCACTTTTCATCTGCAATATCACTCATAAAATTTGTCATGTGCCACAGGTTTTTTTTTTCCTAGATTGGTCCAGTTATCAATAATTAACTAAGAAAACAAATTTGAAAAAGAGTTAATTTCTTTGATATTGGTTTTAGGAGATATTTTGTAATAGTGGATGAACTGATAAATGATGAACTATAGCTGATCTTATTATAATTAATAATGCTTGCTTAATACAATTATTTTTCTGTTTACTGTCCAGGCGACAATACTCAGGACAAACCTTACAACGAAGTCATCACTTACGCTAAACTAAACCCTGACGACACAACCACTCAAGAAATGCATGACGTGGACAACATCAATGCCTGCTACAAGTCTTGCAAGGATTCTGAGTCCTTGAACTGCGCCAGCTTTTCCTACTGTCCCGGGGCCGACAACAAGCAATGCATGATAACCTCTGTCCTGATTGTGGACCGCAAGCACAATCCCGATGACACCAAAGACGACAAGGAGTGTTACGTTTATTCGTTGAAATACATGGACTTCTACGTTGCTTATCCCGGAAGGGTTGCTCTGATCAGTGGAGAAGATTCTTTCACTAAGATAAACGCCGTTGAGGACTGCGCCAAGTTGTGCCACGACGAGACGAAATTCGACTGCCGCGGTTTCGAATACTGCAGGACGGCCAAGAGCTGCGTGCTGCACTCGAAACACGTTCTCGACATGAAGGACGGAGAGTTGGGCACCGATAAGAAGTCCGCTTGCACTCACTATGCTGTTAAGTATGCCGCTGATTACTACGACATGGGCTACACTTTAGTGAAGGACGACTCAGATTCTCGATCCCAACTGACATTGGAACAATGCTCCAGAGTTTGCTCCGAAGAAATGAAATCCAACTGCAAGTCCTTCAACTACTGTCCAGCATCAGGACCTTATGCCACAGACAGCAGCTGCCGTCTGAGTACCAAATTGCTCAAGGATGCAAATGTACCCACAACAACGGAAGGCAAATGCCACCATTACGAAAAAAAGAAAGTCGTAGATGATTGGGCAAAAGAAGTTAAAAAACCTGTCATTAAACAATCAGGCTACACTAAAAAGGGTTTCACTGGACTCGTCGTAGGTATGTTAGCCCTGGGTCTTATCCTGGGATCCATGGGCTTCGTAATCTATTCTTACTTCAGGGCGAGGTCTTCAGGAGAAGGTATGACCGTCAGGTTCATGAAGTCAGACATATGAAGAAATTAGAAAATGCTTCTATATGAACTCTGTACATTGTTTAAACGAATGTCTTCGAGAAAAGATATATATTTACATTTACATTGTGATTTAACTTAACTGTGTCTGTCATCAAGCCAAATATTTAATCTTTACTGTGTATATTTCTTTATATTATTTCTTTCAAAGTCGTTTTGTGTTTGTGACGTCTTTAAATGGAAAGATGGGAAAAACATTAAATATATTTTGATGTGTCTTTTCAATTTCTTTTATCTTAATTAAATTTTTGCATTGCAAGAATATTCGCTAAAATGATTGTGTTATATTGAGAGTAAATCAAGGAATGTATTGTTTTGATAAAATCCAGCATTTTCTCCAAAGGCCACATGCTTCTACAATGCTGCATGTGTAAACTGTTTTAGCATTACCCAGAGTGAAATCGGGTTATTTGCTACACTGAGTTCATATTATGGCGGTATATGGCATTCGCCTTACGGCTACTACCTATTATGACATTATAATTTGGAACAAATATTCCAAAGGTAGCATTAAGGGATTCGCATCTTTTTTTCCTATCTCCCTAAGCCTAACATAAACACTTCCATCCACAGAATATACCGTGCTCATCTCAGCCATACACGTTGAAAATCAAGGTCTCAGTTCTGTAAAATAGAATTTTGCATCCAAATTACTTAAAATGAATTTTAAATTATAATTCACAAAATTACATGTGAACTAAGAAACAATTTTAATATTAGTCGTAAAATGGAAACATAAGTTTGATTATCACAAAACACGAGCTATGTCAAAATAAAAAAGAGTTGGAATCCATTTTCTTTTTATCGCATATAACGCTTGAACAAAGAATAAAGCAAACTCACTGGGGAAAATAATATGCATATAAATAATACAGTATCCATCCTGTCAGAGATTGATCTTTGCCATTGATTGTCATTGTCGCATGACATTAGCGAATGTGAACCAATTTTTTGTTCCAGGCGGAAAATGTTAAGCAAAAAATGTTCTAAATTAAAATTCAAATGCCATTGTCATTGGAGAATGACAACCAAATTTTGTTTCAAGCTGAAAATGTTTAAAGAAAAATGTTAGAAATGTGAAAATGTTCGAATGCCATCGCAATTAGTGAATGTCAACCAAGTTTTGTTTCAGGTAAAAATGTTAATATGGATGATCAATCGTTAATATTAACATGCGCTGAGGTTAACAAGAGATCAATCGTTGACTTGTTGCTAATACAAAAGTACCAACTAAAATAAAAAGCAACTGAATAGTACTTATTCAAAAAAGAGTATTAATTCTGAAAAATATTATTAAATCAAGAAAATTCAACAACAAGAACATTTTAAAATCATCAGATAAATTTTATCAAGGAATATGCAAATTAAATACACATTAGGATTACTTGGACCGTGTCATGATGAAGTTATTACATAAGATACATGCCTGAAATGTTAAAAAAAAGTTTTACGAACAAAAGTTTAAAGTTGCATGTTTTTAAAGTTTCAATAATAGTAAAACAAAACTCCACTTTATTTGCAATTATGTAATATTCACCTATAACTTAATCACTAAATACATTTATGAATAATTCTAGAAATTTTTTCGTTAATTCCTGACCATATTATTACGACCAATATATTTTTATTAATAATTTCAATAATCGATGTTGCCTTTATTTAAAAGAACATGGATCATACCCAAAATTAGTAGAAAAAAATATCTTTACTTTATTCATTCAAAAAAAAAAATTATTTTGCACAATTTCAATAATTAGGCATCATGGTAAACCGTTTTAATTCATTATTTGGTGTAATAAAAATAATTACATGAAATAATTATCTTATTCCGCATACAAATTAATTTTAAATAAAAAAAATTTAGACTTATTTAAATATTGTAGTGTTACTCTTATAAATAATTTATTTCAGTGTAGCTACTTAAGAAGCAATTCAGTGTTGCCAATAAGGAAAAACTATTTAAATTGTTTTATATTAAATTTAAATGGTTTTCTTTACTGGCAACACTGAATTGCTTTAATTCTATTCAATTTCATTCTTTTCTATTAAATTTCATTTCATTTCATTCTATTAAATTCACTAATTAATTTTGAATTAAATTAATGAATGAATTAATAAATTTAAAATGTTTTTATTTTCGAAGATTAAATTTGATTAAGAGCATTCTTAAGACAAATAAAAATACAAAAATTTTTTTTTGTTTAAATCACATTTATTTAAACAAAATTATTGTATTTAGGTTTATTATAATTGTTTGATGGTGAAGGCATTATCATTATATATTCTGAGGATAGATCATTTCATCAAAAGCCAAACAAAGATAGATTATTTTAATTAAAAAATTGTTTTCTATTAAATTTAAATGATTTTCTTTACTGGCAACATTGAATCGCTTTTTAATTCTATTCAATTTCATTCTTTTCTATTCAATTTCATTTAATTTCATTCTTTTTCATTCTATTAAATTCACTAATTAATTTTGAATTAAATTAATGAATGAATTAATCAATTTAAAATGTTTTTATTTTCGAAGATTAAATTTAAATAAGCCCATTCTTAAGACAAATAAAAATACAAAATTTATTTTTTTTGTTTAAATCACATTTATTTAAAATTTCCACTGATAGTAGTACTGTAGTTAGGTTTAGTATAATTGTTTGATGGTGAAAGACATTATCATTATATATACTGAGGATAGATCATTTCACCAAAAGCCAAACAAAGATAGATTATTTTAATTAAAAAATTGTTTTCTATTAAATTTAAATGATTTTCTTTACTGGCAACATTGAATCACTTTTAATTCTATTCAATTTCATTCTTTTCTATTCAATTTCATTTAATTTCATTCTTTTTTTCATTCTATTAAATTCACTAATTAATTTTGAATTAAATTAATGAATGAATTAATCAATTTAAAATGTTTTTATTTTCGAAGATTAAATTTAAATAAGCCCATTCTTAAGACAAATAAAAATACAAAAATTTATTTTTTTTGTTTAAATCACATTTATTTAAAATTTCCACTGATAGTAGTACTGTAGTTAGGTTTAGTATAATTGTTTGATGGTGAAAGACATTATCATTATATATTCTGAGGATAGATCATTTCATCAAAAAGCCAAACAAAGATAGATTATTTTAATTAAAAAATTGTTTTCTATTAAATTTAAATGATTTTCTTTACTGGCAACATTGAATCGCTTTTAATTCTATTCAATTTCATTCTTTTTCTATTCAATTTCATTTAATTTCATTCTTTTTCATTCTATTAAATTCACTAATTAATTTTGAATTAAATTAATGAATGAATTAATCAATTTAAAATGTTTTTATTTTCGAAGATTAAATTTAAATAGCCCATTCTTAAGACAAATAAAAATACAAAAATTTATTTTTTGTTTAAATCACATTTATTTAAAATTTCCACTGATAGTAGTACTGTAGTTAGGTTTAGTATAATTGTTTGATGGTGAAAGACATTACCATTATATATACTGAGGATAGATCATTTCATCAAAAGCCAAACAAAGATAGATTATTTTAATTAAAAAATTGTTTTCTATTAAATTTAAATGATTTTCTTTACTGGCAACATTGAATCGCTTTTAATTCTATTCAATTTCATTCTTTTCTATTCAATTTCATTTAATTTCATTCTTTTTCATTCTATTAAATTCACTAATTAATTTTGAATTAAATTAATGAATGAATTAATCAATTTAAAATGTTTTTATTTTCGAAGATTAAATTTAAATAAGCCCATTCTTAAGACAAATAAAAATACAAAAATTTATTTTTTTGTTTAAATCACATTTATTTAAAATTTCCACTGATAGTAGTACTGTAGTTAGGTTTAGTATAATTGTTTGATGGTGAAAGACATTATCATTATATATTCTGAGGATAGATCATTTCATCAAAAGCCAAACAAAGATAGATTATTTTAATTAAAAAATTGTTTTCTATTAAATTTAAATGATTTTCTTTACTGGCAACATTGAATCGCTTTTTAATTCTATTCAATTTCATTCTTTTCTATTCAATTTCATTTAATTTCATTCTTTTTCATTCTATTAAATTCACTAATTAATTTTGAATTAAATTAATGAATGAATTAATCAATTTAAAATGTTTTTATTTTCGAAGATTAAATTTAAATAAGCCCATTCTTAAGACAAATAAAAATACAAAAATTTATTTTTTTGTTTAAATCACATTTATTTAAAATTTCCACTGATAGTAGTACTGTAGTTAGGTTTAGTATAATTGTTTGATGGTGAAAGACATTATCATTATATATTCTGAGGATAGATCATTTCATCAAAAGCCAAACAAAGATAGATTATTTTAATTAAAAAATTGTTTTCTATTAAATTTAAATGATTTTCTTTACTGGCAACATTGAATCGCTTTTTAATTCTATTCAATTTCATTCTTTTCTATTCAATTTCATTTAATTTCATTCTTTTTCATTCTATTAAATTCACTAATTAATTTTGAATTAAATTAATGAATGAATTAATCAATTTAAAATGTTTTTATTTTCGAAGATTAAATTTAAATAAGCCCATTCTTAAGACAAATAAAAATACAAAAATTTATTTTTTTGTTTAAATCACATTTATTTAAAATTTCCACTGATAGTAGTACTGTAGTTAGGTTTAGTATAATTGTTTGATGGTGAAAGACATTATCATTATATATTCTGAGGATAGATCATTTCATCAAAAGCCAAACAAAGATAGATTATTTTAATTAAAAAAAGACCTACATTAAAAAAATTCTAAAAAGTTTAAAACGCGGATGCATGACCAAACGATATATCATTTATTTATTTATTTTTTTTAATCCAGGAAAAGAAACGACCTTGAACCTCACGTACCGATTATTGATCATCAGAGAGGGGGACGGTTGGTTTTGGAGGGATAAAAGGGTTCATTGGGCTGTATGAAACAGAAAATGCGTTCGATAAAATCTATTCGAAAGCCTGCTGCTCTGTCCCACTCCGGTACACTTTCATCTATGCAATAAACAAAGAGCTTCAAAGCCAAGTGGAAAATGTGGAAAATCAGCAAAAATCACTCTGCTACTAAGTCAGAAGGGCGAATTCAATTCCTTTTATTAAAAAGCTTAATTAAATGAATAAGTTCCTTTTACAAGATAAAAAGAAAAATTAAGGAATTAAATCAATTCAACAAAAGCAGTATAATGGAATTTCGTGAACTATTTAAATTTTTCAGATGGTATAAATTAATTGGTATTTCATTTCATTTAAATATCTGATCAGAAAAAAAATAAAAAACTTACATAAACTTTTTGCTGGTTTGATTTTTTTTTAAAAACCTATTAACAATGCGGGATTTATTATAAATAAATATGTAATAAAGGAATTCTGATTAATATATAATTTTTCATGTGTTAATTAATTTCATCTTAGTATTTTGGATTTAAAAATAGTCTACATGAATATTTAATATTGGTTGGTATCTACTAATATGTTGAGTGTAAATCTCGTAAAATCCATTTGTAAATTTTATAAAATACACGAAAATTTATGTTTTTGTAAAGATTGCAATTCAGTAAGTTCATAATATATGCTAAGCTTTATACAGAATAGAAATTATATAAATAAAATTTTAATAGAATGTAATTAAAAACGTTTTCTATTAGAATTTACATTCTAGAACAATTTAATCATATTCTTTTTTTACAGAAACAAACTGAATTATTTAAACAAACGTGTTTAGAATATTTTAAAAATTCCTGACTTTGTATATACATTATTTAAAATTATATTTTTATTATATAATAACAGTCAGAGAATGATTTTTTATTTTGTTTTATTTTCCCCATTCTATTTCACTGTTTTTTTTACAACATTCTGTGACTTTGTACCGTAAAAAAAGCATTCGCAAAAACTAAATATTGATATAATTTTAATATAAGTTTAATAATGAAAAATTCTGTCACGGTTATATGTAGTATAGATCAAAACAACTAAATGTTAAACAATTTTATAAATTCATTCATATGAAACAATTCATCAAAGATATTGAATGCAGTTTAAATTATATAATGAATCATGATTCACCTTCATAATTAAGGCCGTATAACCCTAATATCAATTAAAAATGGAAAGATGGTAAATAGAAAAACTATTTTCACACAAATTGAAAAAATAAATATGCCATGAAATTAACATAAACACGGATACAATATCTGAAAAAATAGCCTAGTCAAAAAAGATTGGTAAATATCGATAACAAAAACCGATTATTTATTTATTTTCTTTCATGAAGTTTATTATTCTTTCATGATGAAGTTTATTATTTTATATTCCACTAGATATTTTGATCAATGGAGTTTACATTATATTTCTCAATGAATTCTGAAAAACTGTTTTGAAGAAATTTTAAGGTGCTACTTTTCTGTTAGAAGAACAGTGAAGTAGTTTATCCTAAAATAGAATCTTTGATTTTAATAAATCTTATGGATAATTTCAAAATTTAACAACATTGCGGATTAAATTTGAGAGTCACTTTCAAATTTACTATTCTTCCAGATTAGGTGCCAGTTCTCAAGAAGATAGCTTTTAATATTTAGTAGGAATACTAAAAAAAGGTTGAGTTGAAATGATTACATTTTACTAAGAACACTTTCACGATATTTAAAAAAAATAAAAAATACCAGATGAATGTTGCTTATGTTAGAGTTCATTAAAGAACTTCGATTAAAAAAAACATGGACTAGTTTTATAAATGAATGAATGTGTAACTCGTGACTCAATTTTTTGAATTATCTCTGTTGATAATTTAAAAGACTGAAATAGTTTTCGTATTCAATTCAAATGATTCATCCGTAATTTAATTCCACAACTATTTCTGATAGCCTTTTAAAAATGAAAATATAGGTCAATATAAGAATATTTTTCATTTCAATGAAAATTTAAAGTAACATATTCCAGCCAAAATGTTTGACATTTTCAATGAAGATAAACCTTCTTAAAAAAAAAAAAAGTAATATAAAAAAAAAAAAATTTAAGTCAATTCCTACTTTTTTTTTCACTCTATTGCAGAAAATCCTTTATAAATAATTTTCATTCATTTTTTAAGTTTATCTGGCGCCATCTATTGGTAGATATATGCAACTTAGATAAAAAAAATTGTAATTAATTAATTAAATTTAATTACTGAATTAATATTTGAAAAAACTGTATTAACATCCAGTGTCATCCACTACAAGTTCAAAAAAAGTGTATTTGAACTTGAGGGGGATGAATAAAAGTATTTTATAAACGCTTGAAAATTTGAACAAGATATATATAGAGAGAGTGTGAGCTAATAGAAGGAATCGAATAAAAAGATATAATTAAAGACATCTAATAACTATGTTATTATTTTCTAATCACAGAATTTAAAAAAGAATATTGAAAATGTTTAAAAAATAAAAAAAAGTGCTATATATTAAAACATACAGGGGATTATCAAAATAATAGAAACACCTAGGAATAAAATTGACATTTTTTAAGGCGCATCGTAAGCATTAAAATATAATAATAGCTACCAGGTTTTTAAATAGAAATGTGTATATTCTGGTGGTATGTGGTAGCTTTATTGAAGTTCTGTAAGTCTTGGATTTATTTCAAACGCATCCAAAGTTGGATCTTTCAGATTTTCAAACAGGCCAAATTGTAGGAGCCTATCTAGCTGGTGCAAGCGTAACCGAAACATCCAACTTTTAGGCTTTTCTAGAGGTACTGTGTCTAAAGTCATGACAGCATACACACAGCGTGGCAAGACAAGCTCGGCAAAGCAAAAGAATAGACGGAAAGGGAAGTTATTGGTTCTGATTACGCTCTTTTTCGCGCCAAATAGCGATAATCATTTCAGCTTAACTCTTTGGTAACCTTGTTTTTCATGACAACTTATCTGGTCTATCAATTTTTTTATGGTATTTTTTTATGGTATGGTTTTTTATGTTCTTGACCAGTGTTTTACTTGGCTCATTATATTTGTATTTGTGTTTGTGCTACAAGCTTGCTTTTTTTATTACCTTTTACAAATTTATACAGGTAAGTGTATGTTTATTATAAATATTTAATAATATGTTTATTTATTTTATATTACTAGGCTATTAAAACCATTAAACCTAAATAATTTCTATAATTCTTTAACATCGAAGCATTTAATTTGTTAACATTTATTACTAATATTTAATATTTATAATATATTTAATTTTATATTTTAATTTTCGTTTATTTATGTATTTATTATATAGAATGTTTATCTCAATAAGCAAAATGCATGACATTTGCATATTATTTGAATATTTAATTATTAGAATCCATCCCTTTTAATACATTTCACGATTTTGTTTTAGTTCAAGACACTAGAAACAGAATGATGGAAATTCATTCAGTTTCAAAAAATTTTTAAAAATCAAACAAATTTTCAAGATTTGTTTTTAATTTAATTTGAAAAATGTCTTACAAAATGTAGTGAAGTGCCAATTTAATAAAGTGATAATTTAAAAAAGTAAATATTTGGGTGCATCCCTTAAAGTTTGTAATATTGGAATTTAAAAGTGAACGAAATTGTCAGCATTTTCGGCATTCAAGTTGCAGATCCAGAAGTAGCGATTACAGTAAAGCTCAGTGATTATTCCTTATCTGTTATCTTTTTCTGAGAAGCAAAGCTGGGGAGGGCAGCGAACGGAAGTGGTGAATACCTCCAAAATGTGGGGAAGGGGCGAGGGACTTTGCGAAAACCGCAACAAGGGAGTATGGCAGGGGACAGGTAAACCTGCTATAAAGCAGGCAGAATCAAAAACCTACGTAACATGTCAAATAATTTACATGTGCTTAATTAATCGTTAATTGCAACAAATTATGGGTGAACTATGTGCTGCTGTAATGGTTTATTATTATTGCATATTGCGTGGGGATGAGGTGTTCTGTCTTGTATCTTTTGAAACTGTGCCGCTGCTGAAGTAAACAAACAACGTGTTCTGTGACTCATTGTCTCCTCCCTTCAGCAAATATATCATCGTCCCGAGTATTTCTGTGCAAGAAAATGCTATTTTTAGCAATATCAGGCAGTATTGGGAATTATCATTGACGTTATCTTGATTTGGCTCTTTTTGCTGCCAATTTTATTATTTTACGTCGCCAAGACAATATTTTTGTCTAATTTTTCAATCTAGAAATTATCTAGAAATTCATGTCGAAAATCTATGGTAACTTAAACGTGTGCATAATTTATCTTTCTAATTTCGATGTATTTTGTGCATTTCATAAGGCTTCGATAGTGACACCGTTTTTGGCGATTTATTCCCATCTGGTTGCAAATACGTAGCTGGGTTCTTTGAAAAGGCTGTGCTTCGAAATTTGGGTTGAAACATATGCTGTGTTACATTTAGTACAATAATTTCTCGCCGCGGACAAACACAGATAATCTTTCCTTAATATCCAAGCTGTTTCGAATAATATCAATTGTGAGACGGTGAAGACACTTTTCTGCTATCACAAGATACTTTTATTCATTCAAAGAATCATTTTCCTGTTTTCCTTCTGTGATATTGATTTTGGAAAGTAGAATTTTGAGCTTGTGAATATATATAATTATATATATATGTGTGTGAGTTATTCCAATGGAATATTATGAATACCTTGTTGTTGTTGTAGCCAATGAATGTTATACTTCATATTATAAAGATCATTCAACAATTGTTCGAATCTACTTTTTCCCGTTTTCGAACTCGGCTTAGCTCTCTAAATATACATTCCACTTCTGTTGGCTTATTGCGCATAAATATCAATTTAAGATAACAAAAAAAAATCCATATAATTTAAATAAATTATATTCCCTGTAATATGTAAAATAATTGGAATATGATGTCTCAACAACAGGAACAGAAAGATAAACTATATCCATGATAACGTGGAAGTGCTTTTTTTTGCTTTGTTATTGTAAATAAAACATGCGATTCTTAATTTTTGCTTGAAATAAAATTGGTTTCTCAAAACCAAGAATGTAACATCAAAATATATAATAGGTAGAAATACCTAAATTAAAGTAAGCAAAGTGAAATTTAGCCCCTAGATTGGAACACACACGTTAGATATTGATATTTCAAGTAATATATTTATGTAAAAACAGTTACTACTCTCCCAAAAAATATGAAATTTACTTCTGATGGCATAAAAATTTCCAAAATTGTGGGTAGCTGTCCCTGATGACGAGTTTACTCCTCATCATGTCTTTGATTGTCCAACTATTGCAAACCGCCATGCTTTGTCCGGACTATCCCTCGGAGCAGGATTTATGTTACGAGCTGGCAATCAACATAGCCAATATTATTCGGGAGCACAAGGATATTTGATTTTCTCGTACTCTTCAGGGATACGACAACTACAACAACATATATTTTTATGTTTCAGATAATTTTTCATATTTTATTTCGTATTTTAAATCAACGACCATGAAGCGACAGCATCCAAGCGAGGAACACAACAAAGAAAGACAAGAGTTTGGGATGTCCATTTGCTGGCAAGTTCAATTCTGAAATTCGTTAAACCTTCGGCATCAACATCAAGTGAGGAAGAAGTTGTTGCAGCTATATCTCAATCCGAGTGAAGTTGAAGTGAACGAGAAATCTGATAGAAGTTGAAGAACAAATTAGAGACAGCATTCTCAAGGAAACTGAAGAGATCAAATAAAATAATTTCAGAGATAATCATATTGAAGAAGAAAATCAGAAGACAAAGCATCGGACAAAGACAAAGAAGGAGCAAATGAAGAGACTAATAGTAATATTTTATTTTCTAAAAGCACGCCCCGACATCTTGGTCTTTCCTGTTTCCAGATATTCTAACAGTTTATTTAATTAAAAGAGGAAGTCAAAAGAAAGACGGACCATTTGTTTCCAGTTAAGATACAAGGGGATAAAATGAAAGGTGTTAACAGCTGGTTGAGTCTAATTGGTCCAACATCAACCAAATGACGAGAAAATTCTGAGAACTTGGATGGTATACTCAACTAAAAACCCAAACTTGTACTGTTTTTGTTGTAGACTCTTTTTTTAAAGACAAGTTTGAATAATATATGCAATTTGTAACCTGCTTTCAATCTTGGTGGAAACTTAAATCGAATGTGTACAACTGTGAATCCTCAGAACACTATGAAATTTGTTTTGAAAAATGGAAAACTTTGAGATCAAGGCTAATTACCAATAGATCAAATTAGCCAGACAGCTGCTGAAATAGATAGAAGGAAATGATGAGATCTTTTAAAAGACTGCTAGAAGTCACCATGTTTTTTGACTAAATAATATCTTCCATTTCACGGCCACAAAGAGCATATGTTGGCAGAGAGTAAAGGAAATTTTCTACAGTTTATTGAACTATTAAAATATGATCTTATAATCAAGTAACAGAGACTGAGTTGACTTTGTATCTAATACTAAATCAAGATACAAGTCAATTCAGTTACAATCGGGTAAGCTATTTATCTCCCACAACACAAAAATGAGTTTATATAAACTCTGGGTTGAATTGTTAAGCAAAGATTTTAATTGGCATTAAAAATGCAAAGAATTTTAGCATAATCTTTGACCACAAGCCCGACATCTCGCACATATATCAAATGAGTGAAATCATTCATTACATTCATATAGAGAAAAATAGGTGAAATAAAGGAGCCATTTCTAGATTTTTTTTCAACTAACTGCGAAGAAAGCCGCTAACCTAATGGAAAATATTTAAAAAGTTATTCAATAAAATGATCTAGATAGCAATGCACCGAGGACAAGGATACGATAATTTTTCTACAATGACTGGAGGGCTTTCAGGAGTTCAAGCAATGTTTTAACAACTTAATCTTAAAACATTGTTAGGTACCAGGGCTGGACAAACCCTTCTCTCTCAACCTGTGTGGAGTACACTCTTTGCGACTGCTCCATCATCTGTGACTTTTGTTGGGACCTTAGAAAGTTTGTACTTGTTTTTCTCAGGTTTGAAAACAGATGGACGATCCATCTGACAAATGTTGAATGTCTTAAGCGTTACAGTTAAGTGACTTTCATAAACATAATTGAATGCTCACTATGAAGCTGTTAGGCCTATGTTTAAGGAAGGAAGAAGTACAGCAAATCTGCAAAGAACTCATATGGAGAAATGCGCATTCTTTTAGCATAGAAAGAATTGTCTGGATGGAAGAAATTATGCCCGGAGAGAAGACTGCAGAATTTACCGTCGCTTTATTTTGGACCAACATTTGAAAAAGGGAAAGTTGCATTGCATGTTGCGAGTGCATTTCATCAAGAAATCGAAACACATTGCGAAAACATGGAAAATATATCAGATCGATTTGCAGTCTCAGTAATCTGACTGACTCTGTAAAAATCAGAAACTGAAAACCTGAAACTACCTCAATCAGTAAACCTCAGAAACTGAAAATCTGAGACTATCTCAATCTGTAAACCTCAGAAACTGAAAACCTGAAACTGTACCTCAATCTGTAAACCTCAGAAACTGAACTTCCCAAGTTTGTAGAAGAAAATTTGGTTGAAAATTACAATGATCTTTCTGAAAATGATATCTTTTCAGAAATTCACGCCTAAGAAGACTTTTAAAAGTCAAAAAATTTCTAAAAACTTCAAGAGTTCCTTAGTTGGACTTCTTCAATATTCTTAAAATTTGTGGTTGAATACGAACTTTTTAACTACATTCCCCATCTCACTGTAGCATTAAGATTTTTTAAACTTTATTCGTTTCTGTTGCATCATGTGAGAGGAGATTTTTTAGAAACTTGATCTACTTAAAAATTATCTCAGATCCACTATGAACCGAAACAGGAATGATTCGCTAGCTTAACCATTTTGTCAATCGAAAATTGTGTAACTGAAAGTATCGAATTAGATGATACAATTTCAAAATTTGAGGAACAAAAGTTAGAAAAAAGATTCTAAGTATCATGTTAAAGTATAGTTCGTTGGAATAAAACCTAGAGAACGAAACTTTTTAACAATTGTATTTTCATTAAATTGCATTATAATATTAATAAATTTATACACTAGGCACTATCACTGTGAAAAAAAGATTTTTTTGTATTTACTTTGTTTTTGTATTAAAGATTTATTTTATACATTAAGCTGGCTTATTAATAAAAGCATTTTACCTTTATTTTTCACAAAAATTCTTTACAAAATAATTAACATTATGCTCCATTTACTTAGTCAATGGAATAAAAAAAATTGTTTTCTCAATAATTTTTTTTATATTTTGGTGTACATGGGGTGACAAGTTTAAAATTCGTATCTGGTCACACCAGACTTTGCTACGCCACTAATTATATTACATAGTGTCAATTTTATGCACTAATATCAGTTATAGTTATTATATCCTTTTAATATTTTACATTCTGCATATCGTGTAAATTTAACAAATTGCATATTTTTTAACACGTAAACACTTGATATTAAAAAAAAAAAGACTAAATGGTATCTTTGTTTTGTGTGAGATGAGTTATTTACTTTACGAGAGATAAATAAAAATAATAATAAAAAGATTCAGTATTATCTACTGACTGTATTCGACCGTTATAAATCCTCCCAGAAAAATTCTAGACAAGAAAAAAAAAAAAAAAAAATGAAGTGTTCTTTATCTATCTGAGAATACGAACAGGCCGAATTTCTTATCGTTTTTCTGCAATTAATCAGAGTAAAAACAGTGTTCTGGTATCTATGAAATAAACACCATTGTTTTTTTTAAACTTCCAATCTTAATTGTGAAAGTCTCTGTATTGACAAAAGAAACTACTTACTATCGAATTATTTGTATATACAAGTTGAAATTATCCGGTATTTTATCCAAGTCCATCTGAAAAAAAATGTCTTACGACGAAAATAAAAGAGACACTTAAAATATAATGTTTAGAAAGTTCAAAAAATGGATTTGTTTTTATTAATATTTTTTTTTTAACAAAAGAAAATAAATAAAACCTTCATCATCAAGTAAAAACAAGTAACATAAAAAAAAAAAAAATTTTAAAGTCAATTCTATTTTTTTTCCCCTTTATTAATATAAATAAAGTTGAAATTTTTCTCTTACATCTGGCGCCATCTATTGGTAGATACATGAAACTTAAATCTAAAAAAAAAACTAAAATTCATTAATTAAATTTAATTAAGGAATTAATATTTGAAAACTGTATTAACATCCAGTGTCATCCACTGTAAGTTCAAAAAAAATGTATTTAAACTTGAGTGGAGGAATAAAAAGTATTTTATGAAAGATTGAAAATTTGAACAAGATATATATAGGAAGAGTGTAAGCTAATAGTAGGAATTGAAAAATTAATTTCTGTTTTAAAATTTCAGGCAATCATTGTGGTAACATAATATTTCAAGTTTTTACACTCAAACTATTTATTAAAGGCATCTATAAGTCTAACTTAAAACATATAGTATATTGAAATTATATGGTATATTGTATTACTGACCTTCATCATCCTAAATCAATTAATGCAATCTTAAATATACAAGAAAATTTTTTGCTAAGAAAGTTGCTAGTTTGGAAATTAAGAAAAACATTGGCATTCCTTCATTTTAAATAATAGAACAATTTTGCTGAAATAGCTATCTATCTGGGTGTTTTACATGAAAGTTTTATAAAATATTATTATTATTATTTTATTCTGAATTAAATATTCTTAAAAATTCGGCTGATTTCCTTTCTTTCTAAGACACTGAGGTTGGATAATAGTTGGTACGGATTTAATAAGGATTTTTCAGATCACAAAATTAAAAAAAAAAAAAAACTTGAATTTTAATCAAAATACCAAATATTTTCAATATTTTTATTTAAATATTTGAAATTTCAGTTTTCTAAAACTTTCTTAACGATTTGTTGAGAATAAATTACAAACGTTTTAGTATTTGGTGATTATCGCTAAAACATCCAGAAATATCTATTTGAAACTGTAAGTTAGTCGAATTGAGAAACTCCTTTTTCTAAAATTTAAAAATATCTTCAATATTATAGAAGTTTATTATATCGAACTAAGCAAATAAATAAATAAAGCAATTGATCAAAAATGTTTTTATGACAAAACCCAAAAATTCGTTGAACGTTTTAATATCGCAAATTGTTCCAAAGAAGATATTTTTGGGCTGAGAAAAAAATAATTCATTCAGAATGATAAGATAGAAATTATAAAGATTTCAATTTTTAAATTGGTATAAATATATACTCAATAAGTTTAAATATTTACTTTAAAAACATTTTCTAAGAAATTATATTTTTATAATATTTTCAAGATTGAAATTTGATTATTTAAAAATACTTTTCATAAGGTTTTATAAAAATCTTTATAATTATTTTTGTTCTGTTTTTAAAAGGCCAAAAATAAAATTTTGGAAAAATATAGTATTAATAATTTTTTTTTAATTTTAAGTTGATTAAGAAAAAAAGAAATTTTAAGGAACATATTGATCTCGCTTGCCAATTCCTTACAAATACTCTAAGAACACATAACATTCTATTTCAGGTCCTTAACGTCATTCCTATGCATACATTAAAAATTACATTCATTTGCGTACGTCAAATTGTTATTGATAACCATAAATTAAAGTTTGTTTTTAAAAAATCTGTCTTAAATGATCAATTTTCAAAAATTCCAAAAAAATACTTTTATTCAAAAATTTCTTGTAACGAATTTTTAAACAGACAATTCATAATCAAATTTTCTAATATTAAAAATGTCATTTAATTATTGAATGTAAACAAATATTTGATAGAAATTTAAGCTAACTGAGTAAATAAAAATGTATATCAGTTTATCAGATTTAATGAAGATTTCTCACATTTATTATTATTTTTGAGACATCATAGCAAGTAAAATTTTGCATGAGTTTCACAAGTCTATTACTTCTTCCACTTCTTATATTTGGGAATTAATTAATTAATTAAAAAAAATACTAAAAGTTTTTCTTAAACATTTAGTTTTTTTTAAACTAAATGTTTAAGAAAATATTTTATTCTTCAAATCAAAAGATTTTATATTTCATCAAAAATGAAATTAAAGAAAGAAAAACAGAAAATGAGATAAAAAAAAAAAAAAGGAACTAGGAAAAAAAAAAAAGGTTGATAATAATATAGTCTATGAAATAGGTGATTATAAATAAGCATTTATTATTATTATTATTATTATTATTATTATGTTCTAAAGTAAGTTTATGTGATTATAAACGATAATACGGACGAATAGTCAAACGTTTTTTTTATTCTATTGACGATAAATTTGCTGAGGTATCTAACAAACAATCCAGTCTATGAAACGTGGATTGTGAATGAATGAATAATCAACCCAACGAAAACAAAACTAAAAATAAGCTGCAAATTTATTATTGGTATTTGCAGTTAATTTTCTTTCAGACTGTTCGCTTTGTGAGTTTTCAAGCAAAAAAATCAACTTCTTTTTAATGAAAAATAAACAATCATCTTATGCATTTTGAATAGTTTTCTCTAATTAACAAAAAAGAAGAATATACAGAATTATTTACTCTTGTACACCATTCTATAAGAGATTTAAATAATTAAACTGTCAAGTTCTTTCAGTCTTTTCTCAGTAGAATGAATAAGTTGAAGTTATTTCCATTTTATTAAATTCACGTGCATCATCATTTAGAATTATTAGTTTAGTTTTCAAGGCTAACTTTAAAAGCCTTGAAAACTAAACTAATAATTCAAGCTTCTAACTAATATTTTAATTTAAGGCTTTTTTTCTTATTTTTATTTGGATTTTATTGTTTACTTCTTATAGATTATCTCCAATATTATGCTTCAGTTACAAAGAAAGTTGAATAGAAATTGTTGCATGCTATTAAACTTAACTTTTCTACTCCAAATGTATATGTTTAAACTTTAAATTATTTGAATGACAGTTTGCTGGAAAATATTTTGGATTTTAATTCTGATTTTTAGTTGTGTGGTTTTACATGTGATTTTTGTTTTTCTTTTTTTTTTTTTTGTTATACTTACTATAAATAAATTTTATAATTCAACCAATGTTATGTTTAAATTTAAAAGTATATAATCGTTATTACTCAAAATAATTGATGTTTTTTTCTAAGAAAAATACCAATCGAACTCTACGCTAATTTTTAATTTTCACTTGTTAAGATTTATTTTAAATAAAAATTAATGCAATAGAATTATTTAATTTACAACTAAAATACATAATAGTTTCAATTTATTATTTTTTATGATTAGAAGGAAAGGATCATTAATACTTGAGATAGATAATGCTATCCAATTTATTAACAATTTTTTAATTTCTAATTTAGCATAGCTGGTAAACACATTTCTTAACTAAATCAAAAATATACAATAGGTTTTAGATTTATGTGGCAGATTAACGAAATGTAATGACTGTGTAGCAGCCACAAACTCTAGTCATTAAATAAAGGGAAGCATAGCTTTCTGTCTATGCTCATAGAATATTCAAAGCTATATATAGAATAAAAATTTGAAGAATGGAAACAAAAACAAGAGAAAGTAGCTAACCATTCAAAAGTCTAAACGCTAATTAGAATAAGGTCGGGGTTAAGGGAGTGGAGACATTTACTTTATTAATGGATGGGCGGAGCTAGAATTTAGCCTTTTTTAACGTCAAAAAGTCCTGTAAAGTTTTCTATTGGTTTCTTACAGGTGAAGTTCTTGGTTTGGTTTGTCGCTATACGGCCATTTTGTGAATGGTCGATTTGAAGTAGTGAAGTTAGTTACATCTTTAGCATGGATGCAAAAGAAAATTGGTCTTCAACTATTCTGGGGAAGAAAATTCTCTTCTGAGAGGCTTGAAATCTTTTCTAAATTTTAGATGATGGCTTTAGGAAATTGCAGAAACCATCTCCAGAAGGCAAAGTGCCATTTATGATCACTAATACATGTTGTGTTTTCATTTAACCCAATCGTAAGGCCATTCATTGTAAGAAATGTGGTCATCCTCACTTCCGGCATTTTTTTCTGGAACAACAACTATTGAAAAGGTGAAAACAGTTGCAAATTGAAACACTAGGTTGTCCCATGTTTCCTATTGAACTTCTTCATTCTAACCATAATCTTTTCAAATTAAAGATTTTAAGATTCTCTTCGGATCATGGCAGTGTAAACTGCCATACAGGGAAGAACTTTTTTAAGTTTATTCTTGAATTTCTTCAGCTTTGATGGTGATTGGATTACAACTTTAAGAAGACGGAAGAATTGGGAAGTTAATTTGATTGGTTTAGTCTGTCGTTCTACGGTCATTTTGTGCACACTATGAGCTAATTATACAGGGCCTACAGTTTAACGTGGATTCCGAACCGCTGACAAACATCCATACCATCTCCAGGGTTCAAACCTCAATCCGGGAATTAATGTGAAGAAGTCAATTTACTTTTCTGTAAGGAAAGAAATCAAATTCTTTGGGAATCTTCTGTAGGTCTAAAACATTTGATATATTTTCCAGACAATTTAATTGAAATGAAATGAATGTTCATTGAAATGTTCACTTATAAATAGAAGGATCTTTAAGGAGTCGTTCTCAGCCAGCAGCATCATAAAAAATACAATACTGCAATAAAAGTAAATATAAATGTATAATATTTTTCTATTTTATTTTATTATTTATAGATAACGTTAAATATTACGAGAAAGTCTTTTAAGTATGTTAAAATAAGCATAAGATTGTTAATATTTCCGTATATGGAACATATTGTTGCTCATATATTCCGTAAAAGCCGTAACAAATTATCACAATGCCAGGTTCCTTATAGCTGTTATTTTATGTATTGGTTATTCTTTTTTAATTTGTTTTTATTCTTTTTATCTTATGGGTTTTATTTATAATTATCTTGTTTTTTTATTTTTTTAAACGCTTTTATAAAACAAAATTTTGGAATAATAATTGAATTTTTTTTTTTTTTTTTCTGAATTGTCTAAAAATCAAAATGATTGAATGTAGTAATAATCAATAATTTATTTTTAACCATGCAATTTTAATTTAAATTTTAATAACCACACAATTTATCTTTAGTAAATAAAACATAATATTTTATTTATTGTTTTAAATAGCAAGTTAAATTAAGTTGTTTTAACAAGCAAGTTAAGTTTGTTAGTTTAAAATAAATTAGAAAATTGTGAATAAAATATTATTCCAATATTTTATTTTTATTATTGACAAGATACACAATGTGAAATCAATCTTTTATGAGAGCATGCAAGTTTTTAACATTTGTTTTCTCGTTTTATCTTTATGTTTGTTTATTTAATGCATTAATATTACTTAAATAAAGTTAAATATGTTTGTTAAAAATAAATTCTTAAAATAAAATTGCTTAAAATCGCATTTAATAATTGTTGCAATTTTTGGAATATGGGAGAATAATAAAAGTTCATAGAACAGTAATGCAATTGTATTTAAAAATCGCGCCATTGCACAGAATTTGTTTGAGGAGAAAATGACTCTGATTCTTTCTCTACTGCTCATTGATGATCGTGTTTCAAAAAAACATTTTGGATAATTTCATTCACTTTGTACTTTTAAAATTACTTAAAATAATTCTGAAGCCATAATCATTTTCAGCGTACTTAAAATTTTTATCTTTTTAAATCTATTTGGTGAATAATTCAACTTAAGAATTATCACCGAGTGAGCAACCCCTGCTTCTATTTTATCGCAAAGGTTGATTTAACGCTATGGCAACCCTATAGACCAGTTGTGTGTTTTTGTGTTGCACATGAGTTCGTGGTGGTATGTTTATATTAGGTTAGATTGTACAATTGAAATAAGAATAGAATATTGAAATGAATTTTGAAAAATGTGATATATTTTGCTATTTGAAATAACCTTTCATCATGAAAACTCGATCAAGTTATCTAGGAATCGAAAAAGACGACGATAGAGTAAGTTTTATGTAGTAGATACTGTAAATTCACCTCAAACAATAATGACCTGTAAAGTGTTTTCTAACTTTTCTTTTTTTCACGAAGGGTCAATGTTTAGATTCGTAATTTCATTGCTATTTTTAAAAAATATTATGAATTTATATTATTATTAAGGATGAAATTTGTATCAAATTCTAAGAGATAATTAAGGCTTAAGCTTTGTTCTCGATACTGATGCAATAAACTTTTTTGTGCTTGTCAAAAATTTTTATCTTCGTGCTTCTGCTAGACATTTTTCTTTTCTTGTATGAGAACCATGTGTTTTATTAATTTTATGAAAAATTTCAGTAATAAAAACATCTAAAATTTTTTGATGTAGTATATATAATTATTGTCGCGAATAAATAAATATTAAAATGCTGGAAAGAATTTTTACATTTAAAAAAATGTACCTTTTTTTTTTTTTTTTTTTTTCCATAGAAATTGCGAATAGTATACATGCAAAAATCACATCTTATATTTTACTATATTTATTCAATATTTAAATGCAACTAAAATGTGAAACATTTCTGCATGCAATATTTTAAGAATTAAACTAATTTGTTAGATTAAATTCAAGAGTACATTACATAAAAATATTATCTCTCAGTCCATTATTGAATTGATTTTATGTGCTATATTAAAATTTTGAAGATTTATGCTGAATTGTTTTTAATTTTTATTCTTAATTCATTTCATCTTTATTTTACATTTATGTTTTCCTAATGCATGATTTTATAAAAGCTATAAATTGCATTAACTGCTAAATTTTTAATTCTCGTATTACTGTATTGCTATGCAGTTTTAAATTTAAGCACTTTAGTTTTGTATTCCAATCTGTGACCTTACTGTAGAAAATAATAGCTATCCTTGCTGATTATTAACATAGAATTTTAAATATTGATTTTTTTAATGAAAATTTTAGTGTAATTTTTTTGCACCATTTGCTCATAGCACTGCACATAGATTTTTAAGCCTCAAAATTGATTTCCTTTTTGCTGTAAAATTATTGGCAATCCTATATTTTGTTTATTTTAGATTGTGCTGCTGTCTGTTTAGTTTGCCTTTTGAAATTCTGTTTTGACTGCAAACGATTGATTGTAATAGTTTCTAGTTCGCGTCAAATGCATACATCCAACAATAAAAGGGTAAAAATTATAATAAAATCTAAGGCATTTGATGATGATTATTTCAAGTAATGCATGGTTGCATGATAAATTTGCTCTTTGTGAAGAACATCTTTTAACTTTTACCTCATGTATATTTTTGTATTTAACAATCAACAAGTAAAGACATTGTTTGCATGATCAATAAATGAAAAATTTGTATCTTTTCTGTTTTGAAATATTAGATAAATGGTTAGTATAGTAAAATTCTGCTTTTTAATGTGCTTTTTATATAAAGTTATAGATGATTTAAAATAAAATTAAGTAAATTTTAGTCGATAAAAATAATTGCTGAAAATTAATTACTGTAATCTGTTAAGTTAAAACATTTCCTTCAGTTTAACATAAAATTACTTTTATGATAAATATTTTAGTGTGTTTTGCTTGAATACTATGTATAGTAGAAATAGATATAAAAACTTCGCTATATTGCCATTTTATCTAGAAATTATCCAGATAATTTAAAACAAACTAATATTCAGTTTAAATACATGTCGTCTTTACATTACATAATTATATTTTGCTGATCATCCTTATCTTCCAAACAGCACAATACATGTGACTTTTCTGGTATTAATAGTTACTAAGTTATGTTGCTACTAGTTATAGTTGCTAGTTACTAAGTAGACATTTTAAATTAAAAAATTTCTGCATTTATAATAATCTCTAAGTTTTACTTTAGTTTTGGTAAGTATAATGTTAATTATGAATGCTAGGCAAACCATTATTCTTCATATTTTGCTTTATTTCTATTTAAAACATAATTTTATAAAACACTTTGTAGTATCCTTGTTCACTAGTCTTTTTAGAAACTATATAAAATGAATAGCATTGGGTTATTTGTTGATTCTAGTTCTAAAACTAATGATTTTGTGATCAGTGAAAAAGGGCAAATTGAAAATTAAAACAATGGAAACTTTGAACTTCATTAGAATCAAGTTCATTTCCTTTTAAAAATGTTACAATTATAGCAGAATCTTATATTTTGTTAATCTGTATTAAAAACTGATATTCTGTTATTAAATAATTTGATTAAAATACATCATTATACATATATATATATTGCTATAGTGCTATTTGCTAGATGTTAACAAGGTAATTAAAATATAAATGCATTTTTATTTATTTTATTTTATTTTTAGCTATTAGCAATAAAGACTGTCAGAAATGCAAATAAGATATAAAAAATGTTATTAATAAAAATTAATTTGAAGTATTTAAATTTTTTTCTTCCTTCTAATATTATATCAAAGAAATTGCACACAATCCTTCAAATGACACTGACTGGTATAAGTTTAAAAATGTGAGAATGTGCATTCTAGGGTTAGATAAATTTTTTTTAACATCATTTCCACTTTTGTTGTTATATTTCTACCTTGAAAGCTATGTAGTTGGAAAAAAATTATACTAAAAGATTTATGAAATTAAAAGAGAGAATAAATAACAACCTTTATTTATTTTAAAACATTCAGTTTTGTGTAATTATGCAAGGTTTAGCATTTATCGATAAAAGGTAGACGGTAGGTTTTTTTAGACCTGAATTAGGAAGAAAAATAAATTAATATTTGGTTGAAAAAGAAGGAAAAATAGTGAAGAGTTTTTATTTAATCTGTTTTCAAAAAAAAAAAAAAAAATTTATGTATGTGTTTTCTTCCATATACACATTTTAAATATATTTTCTATATCCTATTTCAATCTAAATTTTTCTTTTTCTAAAAAAGTATTAGCTACCACAGTCTTTTTGGAAATAACATGTTCAAAGTATTTTAAACTTGTAACAATTTTAAAAATATACAAATTTAAAACAATCTTTCATATGTCATCCATATGCTGACATTAGATAAAATAAAAATTTTGATTATCTTAAGAAACACTTATGAAGAAATTTTTTAAATAAAAGTAATGTTTTAAACAGTAATAATTCACAATCGAAATTAAGCATTTTCTTTAAAACTTTTTAAAATGCTTGGCCAAAGCATTTTGACCTAATCTTTACAAATTGAGATAACATTAAGTAAATTTAAATTCATGAATTGTATTATGATATATGTTTAGTATAAAAATAAAATTTTTGTATTTATTGAATATTTTATATTTGAGGGATTAATTGTGTTCTTGTATTATGTATTTCATTTTATTCAGTTTTAATGTATTTCTCTTGTTTAAAAAATGTTTCTCTGTATGTTATACTACTTTTAATTTACTCAACTTACTTCTTATTCAAGTATAGCATATAGCTACACTTAATTTAGCTTGCCTCTAAAATTGAAATAAAATTTAATTAGTCTTTAATTTGATTAATGTATTTTTAGGATTCAGAAAACTGATTGAAAGTTCTAAATTCAGCGAAGGCTGGCTGGGTCCCTAACAAAGTTAACAACCATTGCAATTTGGAAGAAATGGGCATGATATTTTGTCAAAATGGCATTTTTATAATGCAGTACTATGTTTAACTTTTCATAGAATATTGATACAAATTTTTAAATTAAACATACATAAAGTTCATTACATTTAGCCAAAATGTTTAGTTAGTACTATATTATCCGTTAGCAGTTTCAAAATTATTATTATATTTATATTTAATTATATTTTTATAGCAGTAATGTTTGTGTCCGTAATTTGTTAATTTCAGCGCATGACAAATGCTCCATAAATGTATGTTGAAAGTAATGTATTAATTATTAATTACAACTTGAACTTTCATTTGTATCAAAATTCAAGAGTCAATCAGGAGTTCATTAAAGCCATCCAGCATACTCGAGAAAAAAACACTGCTCGCAACACTGTGTTTCCAGCTTTCCTACACATACCTGCTACTAGCTAAATTTTTCTTGAGTCGAAATCTCGTACTCTATTTCTTTTTAATTAATTTGAAGAAATTTTTACATATATATATATTTCTTAAATAAAGTCGTAACAAAATCATTATATACTAGAGAAAATTTAAAGTATATTATGATTTTGTAAAATTACAAATAGAGAAAACTTAAAAAGCTGGTACAACTTGTTCATTTACTAGGTTTAAGACGACTTTCGGGAATCATTTATCTGCAAAGCATCAAGCATGAAGATGCAGCAAAAGCACTGATCAAAATCGTCAATAGTTACCCAGAGAATTCTTTACATTCCAATTCAAATGAAATGTTTTGTGAATGGTGGAGAGTATAGGCGAGAAGCAGAAATGTTCGCAGTACTCGCCAAAGGGAGAACTACGTATGATAATTTAAATCAAACATGGCTATTAGCCTCTATACCAGCAAAATTCTCAAAATTTGAATCCTCATGCGTGTATTATTCTCTTCAATGTACATG